>WEIV01019626.1:40407-156264 GCA_013390005.1 Calyptomena viridis | reverse complement strand
ATTTCAGACTTAAATTTATAACAACACACCTCTGCAGAATTGGAGGTCACCTGCAAACCAAAATGACACAGTATATGAAACTTAAAATCAGGGAATCACTGCAAAGACAAGAATCCCACCTTCACAGTTTGTGAAATTAATATCAAAATTACAGTTAACATGTCTTTTTATGGTTTGCTTCATTCCCAGATGGCAATATTCAGGTCCACCGTCAGAGCAGAGAATTCAAATTATGCTTGTGTGGTGTACTTGTAGTGCACTGTGAGTGTTTGACCCCATCTTGCCACCAAATCCTTTCCTCATGTGTGGGGACAAAGGGAACAGTACAGGATCTGAGCTTGAAACCCAAGATTCCCTGATGTGGAGCAGCTTGGAGGCATGTTGTTAGGAGTGCTAGAATGATACAGAGCTCTGAGACTGGGCATATATGATTATATTATTATGGACTCAGCTTTTGTAAGTGATTAGATCAAAGAAAAGTAGATTTTTGTAGTACAATTCTAGAAATGATCTGTGTGTGCATTCAGATTCATCCCTTGAACACCACTGCTACTGGTTTAGCTCATCACCTTGCATCTTATGCATGGAGATAAAATGTGGCCTTGTAGCTCTATTTTTGCCATCCATGCACATATCAAAACTATTCCACAGGACTATTAAGTATGTTTCTAATTTACACTGGAAATATTCCTGTGTGATTTGGCCAAGACCATTAGAATTAAAGGCAGTGAAAAATAAAGCCAGCTCTGAAAAGTATTATTTACAAGTTTTAACAGTTAAATAAGACAGTTTATTGTGTAATGTAGAAAAACCTGAACTGTTTCCTAATGATTTCAACATGGGTCATTACATAGAGTGATCCAGTAGCATATAAAAACTGCTATCAGCACAACTGAGAGGGGAGGGAAGTACATGTTATTGCTGCCTTGCAGCAAAATGCTTTGCAGTGAATTGGCTCTGCACAGCTCAGGCATTTTGTGATGCTGCTCGCAGGATTCAGCCCACAGCCCCTTCTAGGCATTCACTCTGAGAGGTCTCCAAAGTTTTAGCTTTAAGTACAATGCAGAAATGCATTGCTAATGTGAGTGATCTTCTCAGGGGGCAAAGCATCTGTGTTGTTTTCAGGTTTTTTGCTGTATTGCAGTTTCCTGAAGCCATTATTTCCAGTGGCAGCAGTGAGCAATAGCTTACGGGGTTTGTCGGTGCCATAGACTCTTGTGCCTGCTCTGGTAGCTCTTCTCCTCCTGCACAGCAGCCCTCTGCTTGGTCAAAATCTCTTCTTTACTGATTGAAGGTCTGCATTTTCATTGTCATGTTTCTTGGCTTCCATATCTATTTCTGTCCTGCTGTTGTCCTTTGGACATCAAGTGATACCAAGGGATTTGCACCCTACAGGTCTCCCTGCTCCAGGGGCATGGAGGTAACCTCCCTCTGGTGTCTTGTAGCCAGTTCAAGAGGCAATTCACTTTGACAAGTTAAAATATGTCAGTTGTAATTCTTAAATCGGCTGAAACATCGCATCAATTGGCATGCAGGAGCAAAATTACATGAATGGTCAGAAGAACTCCAGTAGACAAAAGAGAAAACATGAGATGATGCTGACCATCACAAGCAATCCTGAGGCATAATCAGATCGTCCCTTTCAAGCTGCAACAAGAATTTCTCCAGCTAGGCTTATTTTGAAATGACAACAGTATATTCTGGACTCCATTAGTACTTAATATTCATCAGAGATTTTCATTGCGTACCTCTGAAATGTTGCAATTTCAGGTTAGAAATGAAATAAAACTATTTTCTAGTGACAGCTGATGGCACGATGGCATTATTGCTGTCCAGGACTGATTACCCTGCAGTCAGACACAGTGTGAATATCTTGCCATAGCCTTGTCATTCTCCACCTCTTATAAACACATTCCTTTGCTTCTACAGCCCTACTGTGAATTAGACCTGAATTGACCTGAATTAGTCAATCTGCTGACTGTGTAAACATCCCTTGGACTCTTAAGTTGAGACCATCGCCATGATTTTACTTTCTCCCATTTTCCTCCTCAGTCTGTCAATAGCTACTGCATTGCTTCAGTTTTAGTTAGAGCTGGCTGAGTCACACCTGTCACTTGTTATTTACTTGTTCCAAACCAGTGTGTTCTCAGATGAACTGCTGGCAGCACGAAAATTCGACTAACACTGTTGGGGGAAGAAGCACTGAAACTTTCAGTACACTTAACAAAATGTTCTCTGAAAAGACCGATTGAACTTGTTAACTGTTTCATGCAACCAAAAATTACATTTTTCCCAGCTAACTTACATGTTATTTCACAATATTTTCTCACTTTATTGTGAGAGTGAAGATGAGGGGCAATCATTTTATTGCTTACTAAGAGCTTAAGAAATCCTTGACTGGACTTGTCTGTCCATTCCTAGTGGTGAAAAATCTTTTTTAACCACAGTTGTACTTGAGTTGCTATTTTCTAGTACAGAACTTCCAACTTCATTCTTCAGGGTATCCAAAATTGGTAATTGTTTCTCACTTTATGTTCATGAAATGTCCTATAGACCCTGTAGTCTGATTCAGTCTCAGTTACTCTCAGAGCTTTGTAGAGGATGTAGCAGATACTCCCTGTTGACAAAGGAAATCCTAATCTGATCATTTGACATCACTCATAACGTCTATAGTGAATCCTTTTCCATTAGTAGATACATTTACACTCCAATATGTCAACTGTTTTTCGATTTTGTTATAAATAGAATAAATTGCAAGAAAATCTGATGGACTTCAGTGAGAAATGGAACAATATGGCACATAAATTACAGTGTAGTTGGGGAAGAGCAAGAAAGTCCTAAGAAATTCTGTGTTCCAAATGCATTATGTGAAATTTAAAAAATCCAGTGCTGGAAATGGGACAGGAAAAACTTGGACCTTCAAAATTAAGATGAACTGTGTTTAGCAATCCCACTAAACCAGACTAAAAGAACATTCTGTTATAATCTTAGCATAGATTATTGCTTCTATTTAAATACTGATTGTACTATGGAATAGCTCAGGTGTTCATATTCTCGGCCTCATTCTGTATTTTATTTTACACATGATGTATTTGTTTTCAGTGTGATCATGCTACGGGTGTCCCAGTCATTGGAAACACTCAGTGCATCCATTCAAAGCACTTTCTGAGTCCTGAGCTTTGTCTAGGTAGAAAAAAATTATTACTGTGTCCTGTCTACCAGTCGTTTTTGGGGATTAGCTTTACTAAAAGTAATTTGCCATCTGAAGAACCATCTCCTAGACTAGCTATTATAAACTGACAGAAGCAGTGCATCTTCTGGAGATTAACTCAGAAGTTATTGGGAAAGAACATCTGATTGGGATAGGCACAGCCCATTAAATCAGCCCTGCAAACACTCCACAACGTAAGAAAAATAGAGATGGTGTGTGTGGAGAAAAAAAATAAATATTTTAATGTAATGGAGGCGAAACTGACAACTGGTGTAAGAAATCTGGGCTGAAAAGCAAAACGTGGAGCTGGTGATACATTTCTGTTTGGATAGCTTGACAAATTCACTCCTCTGGATGAAAAACTCAGAGCTTTTCCTGCTGCCAAAATAGGACTACCTAATTCTGCTTCTGCATTCGTTGCCTGTAAGAGTAATTTTGATAATGTAGAGAGGTTGGAAAAATGATTCAGTGTTTGGTAACAGAACAAGCTTTTTATTTATTGCTCCTAACTTGTGAGTCCTCTCACAACTTACTTTCATCTTACAGATGTATTTTCTGTGGTATGACTAACAGGCTTCTCCATCCCACTGTGGGTACATGCCAGTGCACCACATAATGCAGATTTTCTGACTGGATGATGATTATGTACTAGCCTGGGGACAGAAACGGAGCTATAAGTCCTTTGGGAAAGACTGACAAAATGTAACCAATATCTAATCTTTTCATTATAGAGTTGCTGATGTAGCTCTAGTGACACATCTACCAACTTGCTTGCTGTCGCCTATTAGGCAACTTCCCACTCACCAGCCACCTGAGGTGTTAATCTGTGCTCAGGGGAAGCAGTAAGTCTATGTTAGCACAGCTTTTTGTCTTTAATGTCTTCTATTGCTGTTGACTTTTTTCTTGCACAGAATAGATAAATACAGATTTAATCTATCTATTACCATGGTAATGTTTTGTGACGTTCATGCAGCCGGTAATTTTTGACATTATTTGTTGATAGGGAGGCCTTATGAGTAGAAGGGCAGCCAAAACCAGTTCAGAGGTGTCATAAAACTTCCATTAATCCATGGACTACTTTTATACAAGCTTTAGTTAAAAGAGACTTGTCAGGATTCACTGTTGTTGCTTCCTTTTTTTACCACTTTGAAATAATGTCTTGTGAGTGTTGTGACTGAAAGTACAGATGAATTCCAGTTCCTTCTCTGTCCAAAGGCAAATCCTGCTGCACAACTGAGCTTATGGCTGGTGGGGTTCAGACTCATAACTCATTTCCTTTCGCTGCCATCTGCCAGGCTTGCTTGTGCTGGAAGGGGAGAAAATTCAGAGTTCTTCACCCAGAATGGCTTACTCAATAAAAGTATTTTCTTAGCCATGGGATTTGAGGGACACATGAAGATCTGCATCTTCTTGACAGGGATGTTGACTCTATCTCTTGTCAGTAGCATCCACAACTCTCATTCAAGAACAATTACAGTACAGCAAATACAAAAAATAGCCATTTCAGAGTTGCTTTGAAAATGAGGTCTAAAAAGGGCTTGTTTATTTAGTTATTCAATATTTAATTGTTTGAGGCCATAAAATAAATCATTGCAGTGTTGCTTAGAGCCTGCATGCTGTAAAATTAATCCTTCTGTGCCTTCCAATGCTAAGTTATTACTCTTTTTTATTCAGAGCAATGAATACTGTTGCCTCAGTCACAGCATCAAAGGTCCAACTAAACACTGATTTTTTTAAATTGTTGAGTTTTGTAGTTTCTATACCCTTTGGTTAAAAAACAGTGAGGTTCATCATAGGAAGACCACTTCAAAGAGCCAATTTACATTTTTTGATGATACAAATGTTATGAGTAACAAATCTGAGAGAAAGACCTAGGCTGTTAATCCCATCAGGATAGACCTTCTATAACAACCTCCTGCGAATTTTAGATGCTTTGGGCAGATTCTTTTTGGCTTATGGAAGCTTTGACAGTTTGCAGTGGATTTATAACAGCAGCTCTAAAAGTGTGTGTGATGTGTGTGAATTTCCTATATGTTTATTTTATGCCTTGTTTATTACTGTGAGCTGTTTTCCAGGGAACTGCGTGGAAGTGTTTGCTATACTAACTGATCATCTGGGTCATTCTGGTAAACAGAAACTTTCTGGAATAACTAAATCATAATCTGAGTTTTATGCTGGTGAATTTTTATGCATCAATGTTTCTACAGTAACGTTAAAACCTGATTATTTTACAGATTTAGGATTTCTTCCTTTGCCTCTTTCTCATTTGGTATGTTGCCCTATCACAACCCTCGTTGGAAAGGTCTCTAATTCACAAGGCAGGTAGCCTAGTTGGAAGATTTACTCTCCTAATAAAGCCTCACTCTTCTCAGTTCTGAAATACCTCACTCTTCTACCTGCTCAGGTAAAGGTTTGCTATGGTGATTTATGCCAGCCCCTAATACACTTGTCATCCTTTTATTTGAGAATTTCACTGCACTTCTGTAAACATTAAAATAATTCAAACAAGACTGCTGCCTCTCAAATGATCACTTTTTACACACACTGCAAGTGGGGCACAAAAACATGGAGAGATTAAATACTGCCCAGAGGCTCACACAATGAATTATTGTCCAAAGCTTAGCCCTGGAGTCCCAAATCCATTTCAGATTTGCAGGAATCTCTCACACGATTCCCTTTGGTGCTGAATATACAGAATACACAAAATGAAAGTATCTTTGATCTCTGATTTAACTACTACATGCTTAATGAAAACCTGTTAGTACTTTGTAGAAAAGATATCAGAGTTTTGATTTATGAGTCTCAGATTTGTAGGAGCTGATGTAACAATGGGGCAAGGTTTTATATTTGCAGAGACAGTTGCAGTATTGAAGCCTTCTGTGAATTTGATGCAGGTAAGTGAATTTCTAAGACAGCCATTTAAAAACCACCTTTCTAAGGGGAATATAATTGCAGCACATGCACTTTTAGTTGGTACCATGCAGGTGAATGTCTGCTTGCCAGTGCAAGCCAAACTACTGCCCTGAAAATCTTCATCTCACAGCCTCATGTTTAGAGAAAAAGCCAAATGTCTTCACATTCTGATTTAGCTTGTATATCTACAATGCATATTTTAATAGTTTTATTTAATATTTCTTTTTGTATTATGTCTATACATTTTGTGAAAACGTCTACATCCCTCTGAGATAATCTTAAAAAAAATCCTAGTCTTTCTCACAAGCTCTGCTTTTTTAAGGTACATTCATTTGATCCTTTCACTTAATAATCAATCTATCATCCAGTGTAAGGGAGCACCGTAGTCCTTTTTCAGCTTGCCAATTTAAGTCTAAATCTTTCTTCTTATTTCATTGTTGTCCACCCAGTAAGACTGGTTTTAGGGCTTTACTGTCACATTGCATATATGAGGCATAACTTCAACTTGTGCTTGGAAACGATTTGTATAAAATGTGTGGATGCATAATTTCTGATCCCACCACATCAGTTCTTTTCTCACACTAATCTTACCTGCACACACCACCCACGTGCTACCCATCTCCTTCTGGCCTGCCTGTCCTGCCTGCTTTCCCTCAGTGCTGGCTCAGGAATCTCCCTTTGGCTGGGCACAGTCTCCTTTTCCCTTCCCCAAGAGTAGAAAGGGACCACAACCACACTGGTCTTGCCATCACTGCTATTCAAGTAGTGCAGTCAGCATTTACTCCAAAGGGATCATTGGTTTTTTTGTGGGTTTTTTTTTTTTTTTTTAAGCATTTAAATCAATTCCAAAGAGAAATCACAAATTCTCTCTAAAAAATAAAACTATCCAAGCAAGCTGATCACATGTGACAAAATCATTTAAATGCTAAATATGTTGCACTCGCTTCTATTAAGAATATGTACTTCTTTAAGTGATTATGAAACCATATTAAAGTGGAGAGGTCTTTCCTTGGCATGCCTTGGCCATTAGTGGATTTACACTGATTTATGACAGATAAAACCTGACCAGTTTGACTTAGTGAAAAGTGACTAATATGGCAGCTTCCTCCCTGCTTTGATCCTAACTCTCTTGGTTTCAGTGTGTGAAGCAGAGATAACTCTAAATTTAATTTAATGGTACCAAATATGCTGTTAGTTTACATTACAAGAAAACTACTTCAGAAACACTTTTTAGTTTTTAAATGAAAGTATTGCTTGGACATGTGAGAGTCTTTTGAAGAGAAGAATGACAATCATGCCTCCTGGTTTAATGCTGAATGGTATGAAAAATGAAGCACACATATCAAGTCAAAATCCTCTAGAAAAGCACTGATTTATGTAGCTGTGGGCAAACCACAAATATGGATAATCAGAGGCACATCAAAACCCACTCTGTAAATTAATAGCATTTCCTAAAAATAAGCCATTTGTCTCACTTTCTTCTGCAGAGAAATCATCTCTTAACCATGAATATTTCTGCTAAATGAGAGATTTGTTGCATTCAACAGGAACAAAGGAAAATACAAATACTAATGATTTTTTAATGACTTGATTCAGCTATTTTTAACCCCTTGCAATCAATAGCTGATTTCAGCAGAAATGATTACACCTATCCATCTTGCACCAGCTCCACTGGAAATAGCTGTGGAACACATTGCTCTCCATATTGACAATTTAGAGACAATTTTTAGAGAATGCAAATCCTAGGGTCATTTGCAATAAGACTTTGATGTTTTGTAATTTAAGGACCGAAAGTGAAAAGTCTATGGCTTTGCTGTCTGTACAGACCTGGATAAGTGTGAGTGCAGATACCACTCCCTGTGTCTTTGGCTTATTAAGTGTTTTTTACATGTTCTGCAGATGCTTTGGTCGGTAAAACATATACAAAACCTTTGATGGGGATGGATGAAAAAGGATCATCTCTCTCTTTTTTCCTGTGTAATGATCTTTGTGTTTTTTCAACTCCCCTTGTTCACAGCACTGCTGCAGCTGGGGTGGTTTAGGGATACAAGCAGGACAACTTTTACAGGAGATGAGATGTTTTATTAGGAACAACTTGCAGAATTGGCAGAATTGCATGTTCTAGGTGCACCAGTCTGAAAGAAGAGCAGCAGCTTTCAAATCTGAATGCATGAATACAGGTGCTCAGAATATAGTTAGAGAGGTATGAATTAAAATGTCCTACCAGAAAGAGAAGGTGGTAGGTTGCTTTGTAAGGGTGTGAAAAATACATGGCTAGCACAGGGTTTGAGTCCTTTTAGTTTCCTGATACCATGTACTTATAGGTAGGGCAGTTATGTTTCTATCTATGTTTTCCTCTCTATCAGAATATACTTGCCTCCCTCAAAAGATAATACAGAAAATGAACAATTAGTACCTGTTTAGGACTCTGACATCCCAAATACAACATACTCAGAAATATCAGGTTCTTGGGATTCCAAGTTTATCCAAAAGCAGCAAGAAGTTGGTGAATTTTGGCATTACTTTTCCTGTACCTCAGATTCCTGATGTAAAATCTCATCTTTTTTCTTCCATTTAGGGAGTGGATGAGACAATTTTGTTAGGGACAACATCCTCAGTGATAAACATGAAACAAGAGCTCATGACTAAAAGCTGGTGCATGCTGCAAATATGGCAAATATATGGTATGAAGGGGATGATTATAAATTGAACAGACATCTTAATTCCTGATTGCTATCCAGTCCCTCTGATGAATAAGGCAAGGATTTGGAGGAAAGGGTCTGCAATCAAAGGCTGTTTTAAGAGGAACATTTTCTAATTTTGGAATACTTGACTTTCCATTTCGAGTAACATTTATAACATCAGGTTTCAGTTTTTGATTAAATGGGATATTCAGCACTGTTGTACAGAATCTTTATGCTATGTCAGTAAAAATAACAAAAAGGGAGAGCATGGCATTGAACTTCTCAAACCCAGGGTTCTGAGTGAAGGCTCTGCCTTTAGTGTTGCATGTGTCTGCTGACAAGCCACCCTGCCAGCTGTGTCTTGGCATCCCTGAGCCGGGTGTTTTTGTAAAATAGGGCAGATACTGCATCACTGAATAACAGGATTTTGTAATGATCGTTTATATTTTCAAATATCACTTTATGAAATTATCAGTTTTGTATTGCATAGAGATGGATACTCTATTAGATTAACCTCTGCTTCCTTTTGCACACAACATAATTATTGAATTCACTATTTCATGGTTTTCTTTGTGAATTATCATTACAGAATATGTAAAAAATAAAGGAACAATTGCGTACTAACTTTGAATGTTAATAATGGTTACGTAGTAACTATTAGAATAAATTTTATTAAGATATTGAAGTTTCATTCATTTTCTTACATATCTTAAATGTCACTATTCAATTTTTTTGTTCTGTATGAGGATGACAGTATATTTTCATTGCATTTGTCAGCGAAGTATATTTTTTTAATGTTGAAATTAAAGCCATTGCTTCTGTATCCTAAAGCTGGGATTACAAGTTTAGTGTTTGATTGGAAGGGTTGCTTTGTCACTGAGTAGCTGATTTCCTCTCCTTCAGGCTTCCTATATATTAAAATCATGTCAAATAACATCAGACGTATCTTTGAGAGAAGCTATTCAGACTCACAAACACTTTCTATTTCCATTAATTTCACTTTAACCAAAGTATCCATTTTGTTAGTTTATAATTGTCTCGAAGCCACCAAATGAGATTTAAGATCCCTTTCTTTGTCAGTGAGGGGAATGCTGCTGCTTAGCTCTTTGTTGTGTTGCAGTCTCGGGAGGATGGATGGCAGCCTCTCCATGACAGCTGCTTGTTCTGTCCAGGAATGCTCTAATACCAATCTCAAAGGCAGCATCTTTTCACAGAAAACCTGCCTTTGTATGGCCTGTAAGTCTGGCAGGCCATTAAATGAATGATAATTGAGGAAAATCTGTAAAGTTCATTTTGTTTTGGGCTAATTGGCAATTCATTTATGAGACTGTTATTGCTTCATCCTTCTCCAAATAGTTGCTCACTTGAGTTGCTCACTCATCACCAGGCTCCTTCATGCTGATCTCACTGACAGGGTAATTATTAGAGTATGTAATACTATTGGTAAAGCTGTTGTATTGCATCCTGTGTGTGTTCATGTCATGTGAGGGTAAAAGGAAGTTCTTTATAATGACATAGAAATCACTGTTGTAGGTGAATCACCTACTAGAAATCTTCCACTTGTTTGGCGTTTCCTTGCTTTTTTAGGATTTATGTTGGAAAAAGCATTGAGTGACCTCAAGCAAAATGTGTTCTGGAATATTGTGTAATGGATGTCACAGCTAAAACTGTAAAACCTGGAGGATATGTTTTCACGGCCCTCTGTTACAGAGAGGTTTGGTGGGAATGGTGAGATTGGTGTGAGGGTGGGGATCTCTGGGTGCAGGAGGAATGGAAGGGATGGCAGAAAAAGGGTGTCAGATTGAAACACGGCTCAGGACACCCCAATCAGGAGGTGCCTGAACCCACAGTAAAACAAAGGACATAATGCAAACAGAGAACCATCGAGCTCTTTCTCAAAAGGTAATTACAGAAAGGTGAAGAGCAAGGCTGGAATTGATGGAGAGAGAGAAATCTTAGCCCAGTGTCTGCTCCAGAAAGCACACCCAGAGCCTGGGAACATGCCAGGGGAGTGATGGGGCTTTTCCCCAGCACTGCCATGGGCAGCCCCATGCAGGTGATGTGGTTTTGCACCTTGGTGCTGGTGGCAGAGCAACCTGTCTGTGCACACTCCTCCTGGCACACTTGGGAGAGTGGGTTGGGGGAGGTGAGCAAGTGAAATGAGTATTGTTTTAAAGTAAAATCAGCTTAAAATCACCCCGCCCTGAAGCCCCACATCAGGCTGTGTTAAACTGTGGCTACATGGTGGTGTGTTTGCTGTGCTGTGACCTTGCAGTGTCCGTAAGGTGCCAGTGTAGCACGGCTGATAGAGCACAACATTTGTCACACTGGGGGCTGTGCCCTGCCTTGAAAAGAATTAATGAGAGTGGGTCAGATATATGAGGGGAGAGGGAGTATTCAAAAGGTTTGGCAGGAGATCAGCAGTGGGTATGAGTCACATAAAAATACATACCAGCATGGTATGTATTTTTAGCATTTACTCCTTATCTTTTCTCATTCTACAAGAAATAAATGTACCCTGGTAGCACCAGTTGTTCTTTTTGCCTGCAGCAAAGCTGTTGTGGAGAGGTGAGAGTCTTGGGACTGGGACCTGTCTAGTCTCTGTGTTTGGGGGAGGAGGCAGTGACCACTTCTTAGCCCCACAGATCTTCAGTTTCTTTATTCTGCCCAGAAAGCTCTTTGTGATGTTTCCCTTCTCTTTCTGACCATTAAGTGGAAATGTGAGATTCTGAGAGACCAAGCTCTAGTTTCTCAAGGCTTCCTGAGAGTGGGGCTGGAGGAGCGAGCTGAAGAACATGAAAAGAGCTGGTGCAATCCATACGTCTCTTGTGGCTCATTTGAAGGGAGGAGAGTCAGAGCAAACTCCAGCATCATAAAGCTTTTATGACTTCCAATCCTCACCTCCCTAGATGAAGAGAAGACCTGTTCTGTTGACTCGTAGTCTGGGAATAAAAGGGAATCGAGGTTTATCCTGCAAGCTAAATCCCTATTACAACTCATATTATCTCTGAAATTTTTATACTGCTAATTAAAAAGGTAAAGAAATAATATTTAAAAGAGTAAACCATGGTTTTGTATATTTAGCCCATCAAGGATTAACTAGATGATCCCTGCACCAAGGTGTGTTTAATGCCATGACAGAGCTTCAGTCTTTCTGCCTGAAATATGGGTGACACTACTACACTTCCAACTTTCAATGAAATTTGAGCACCTCTGGGTTGTTGGTCTAAGCACAGAAAAGTTGTGAATTTCCCATTATTTGTTTGAATTAGTAGTACAGTGAAAACCTCACCTGGCATTGTAAAATAACATTGTAAAATAACTCCTGCAGAGTTGCTCTGATAAACTGATACTACAGGCAAAAGTCAGAGGGGATGGTCTTGTAATGCTGACAGTTCAGATTTGTATAACCCCTTCATCTCAGAGTTTTGTGGATTAGTTTGGCCTTAAGTTGCTGCAGCGTTTTAGAAAAATTTGAAACATGGTCAAGATGTATTTATGCTTCAGAATGTTCTTAGGCCTTTGCATGTACACAACACTCAGTCAGCGTGTCCCAAATTAAGTGACTTTTCTCCAGAAAAGCAGTTTCTAAAGTATTTCTTACTTTCTTGTATTGTTTTGCCAATGTAAGTGTCAGAGGATTTTTTTAAATTACTTTTCGTTTGCTAAGGAATCATGCAGATGTATTAATAATGATGGGAAAACAAGCCTAATGAGTTGGAGTGCATTATGCCTGGTAAACTGAAAAGAAAGAACAAGGTTTTAATAATTTTCTGGGTTTTTCATTTGTCATATGCTTCAATTATCTTTGGTTTTTTGAGGTGGTTTTTCTCAGGACCTATCAGTCTGCAATTGTCTGTGGTACATTTTTTTTGTCTTGGATCAGAGCAATATTGGGCTTCTACCTCTTATAGTTCACCTTTAATGTCATTTTTCAGTACTCATTGTGTAGCCCTCTGCTGTGGGATGTTCTGTAGAAACAGGTGTGTGAGTATATGAGTCATTTAATGCAGATTTTTCTCATCCTGTGGCTACTTATGCAGTTCGAAAAATAAAATTATGGTTATTAACTGATTGGAAAAGTGTGTTTTCAGTGTTCCCTGCGACTGTGAATTATAAAGAAAACCCCTCACATAGAAAATCTTTTTAATAATAACCTACTAAACCTATTAGTAAGCTCCATCAAGGCAAGAAGGTCAGTTGCCCCCTGAGGAGGATTTGCCTCCAGTTTAACCACTCCCATAATTAGCTGCCTTGTGGTAAATGTTTGCCAGGAGGGCAGGGCTGTTAATCAGGAGGGGCAGGTGCTGTGGATGCTCTTTCAAGGTTACAGCAGCACTGCTCACAGCTGCCTGGTCTGGGACTGTTGCAGAGAGACTGAAAAGAAACCCCTGTCTGGGTGGTGACCCAGTGCCACAGTCTCTTCTCCCCTCGATAGAAATGACCTGTTTCTTGCACAGGCTGAATTTTCTGCTATATGGAAGACATCAAGTTATATAGACCAGATCTGAAATAAAGGTAAGGTTTTATTGGTGTGACCTGATTTTCCTCACGCTTTTTTACTCCAGGCTGATTTACTCCTGCCAAGGATGTGGGACCCATAGGTTTTGGCTGCTCTGACAGCTTGCTGAAGGGCTTCTGCTGGTGCTTTGGGAACATATATAGCATTTCAGGCTGGAAAAGCATCTGTCCTAGAGGAGAAATTTGTTTTGCAGCATGAACTAGCAGGGGGAAAAATGATCATTGCAGTGTGAAGCAGATGCTGTGAAGAGGCTGGGCTGCTTAGGGATGGCGGAGAAGAATTCCAGAATGTTAATCTCTGGAGCCATGTGAATCGTTCGGCTGTGACTCCACTCATAGCACAGTATTGGTTTTAATGTTAATCAAAACCTCCTCTGGAGAGCAGAGGGATGAGAGCACAGCACAGAAAAGCAGCATAAACTCTGTTAAACCTGACAGAATTAACAGAGCCCATTGTTGGAGGGGTGTAGCAGTGTGTAAAGGTGCTGGTGGTTGGGCTCTTCTGGGCTTTCAAGGGAACATTCCAGAGGGCTGGAGATGCATGCAGGGCTCTCTCCTTGTCATGTAAAGAAGATATTTTTTTCCCTTGTGGTTCTGGGTAAAATTACGTTGTTAAATTAGAAAAAAATAAGTGAACAAGCAGGGAAATTGTCCCCCTTCCTCTGTGCACAGTCAGCAAGCTTGTCCATGACCTCTTAAACCAGCTCCAGTCATCAAATTCAAGCTAAGGAGCCAAGATAGTGCAAGCTTGTGTGGGCTCAGCAGGGTGAAAAGAAAGCCTGTCCTGTTTGTCTACCAGATGTAACTCCTTTTCTCTTCAGTGAGATCCTGAGAGGTGTTTTTTCATCTGCTGATTTTTGAAGAATTTAGGAAAATGTGTATTTTTATGCCCTCCCTATTAACGCTGTGATATTTTAATGAGCAGCCACTGGGAATTAGCACTGTGACATTAGTTCTGGGTGAATGTTTTGAAAAATCTTGCCCCTCTGTGTGCGGGAAAGGTTGTTCTTGGTTTTATTGGAAATGCAGCGACTTTGTTCCATTACTGTCAGAAGGAAATATTTGTTTTCTCTCAGCCTTAACCCTCTTTGAAGAATGATCCTCTTTTATTTCTGGTGTACAAACACATCTGTTTTCATAGTTCGTGGTTTTTTAATAAATTGTGTCTGGAATGAGCATCTTGGAGAGTTTAGATGTAGAAATGTGTAATTGCCCTTCTGTGTGTCTATTTAGGTGTCAACAAGCTGCCTATAAACATCATTTGTAATAATTAGGTGATTTGCACCTTGTTTTCTAGCTGCTGTAGCTGTGAGGCCTTTGGACTGAGGTGTGTTCTGTTTGGAATGATAATGCTCCAAGCCTCCACATTATTTAATAGGGAGTTAACTTAGTGGTCTATTAACTGCACAGCTTGCCCCATTAATGATATTTAGCAGTTTTCTTATCACTGTTTCAAATTCACTACCATGTTTAGCATCTCGCACTGAAGTTGAAGTTTACAGAGAAAATGGTCTCGTTTCTTCTGTGTTGGGTCCCTGGGTTGACTTGAGATACCAATCTCAAGCTCTTGTCTTCCCTCATACATCGTGTGGAAAAGCAGAACTACTTTGTAAGGTGTTGTAGGCCAGGGAGTGCTTTAGGGGCCGGGCTCTCCAGGAGCCATGAATCCCCTCACTCCTGTCCTCAGCTGAGTTGTTTTCCATGCATATTCCCAGAGCACAGGGAAGGTCCTGGGATCTAAGCCAAGGGCAGAACAAGGCTTTGGATATGAATGCTGAGTGTTTTTCCACTGGGACATTTTGAAAGCGTGGCTGCAGGTGTGACTGGTGTTCGTGGCCTTTTATTCCCTGGCTGGTCCTTCTCTTCCATATTGCTGATGGAGAGCCTACAGCAGGGACAGTCCAAGGATCAACCTTTTTAATAAATTTGAACCATGTGATTTTCTGCTTAGAGACTGATAATTTCAATTGTCTTTACCTCATGAGAAACATAAAACACTTTGTGAGACGGCAAAGAATCTAATCAAAGTAACTTAGAGGTGGTTGCTTGGTTTTACTCCCTTCAAACAAAGAAACCCCTCCATATTTTGCTTCAGAGTGATTCAAAATAAAAGTGTTGATGAAATTAATCAGCCTTCTCACAAGTGTTTCAGATTGACGTGCAACAAAATATTTAACTACATCTTTGTATATTTACATTGATTACTTACTAAGTGGGTCTGAAAAAAGAATGTTTTATTTAAAAATGAAAATTTGAAATACTCTATTTTCAGAAATATTTCCTTGTAAGGTTTTTTTTGGTATCAAAATGCTTTAATAGATTAAGTAATTTAATAGATTATAGATTAATGCTATTAATAGATTAATAATAACTTAATAGATTAATTTATCTGCCTTTTTAATTGAGCTATTTAAAATAAAGTTCTTCCCTATTGTCTTCAGCTGGATTGGAATAATTTTCTGTGTGTTTTTCTCTGCCCTTATTTTAATTCTAGTACTATTCAGGCCAGCATATGCTTGGAAATCAAGTGTATTTATTTCCATAGACTGGTACTTGGTGTGAAATTTCACGTTTCTCAAAAAAACTCAGTTATCTACCCAACATAGTAATGTACCTGGGACTTTTTTTTAGTTAAAACCCCACTGAAAAGAATAGCACAATATTTAAATTTTATTTTTTAATTTTGGAAGGGGTTGATCACAGAGGGCAGATGTCCAGACTCTGCATGATAGTGTTGATTGCTCTGTGCCTGGCAGCTTGTAAATGCCAAGTGCTTATTAGGTGGTTATAAAATTATTTTCAGGCACTGATGAGTAGTTTGCAAGCTTGCAAACTGAGTCTCTTGTTTGAAGAATACACACTCACACATATATATATATACGTGCATGTAATTGCTCTTCCTACACTTCCAAAATAAATGAGCCACATTCCAAGAAGCCAAATTGACTTGAGTGAGTTGGGATAAACTAAAGCAAATAGCAAAGCTTTCTATGATATTTTTTTTCTTCTTCTGATGCTTGTCTTACAGAATAAGAATCCCCCAGTGCAGTTTGCCCTTTCTTTGGATGATGGATGTGTGTGGCCTGATGTGCTCCATCTCCTGCTCACACCACTGGATGCTCTCTTTCCTACACTATCACTTTGCTCCTCAAAGTGCCTTCCAGCTGTTGTCTTCTGAACCCACAGAATGTTTATTTCAATATTTTCCCCTGTAGTCATGGCATGGTGGTGTTTTCATGGGAGTTTGCTCTCTCCCTCTGAAGTACCAGAGGATTTCAGCCCTCTTGTTAGCAACTGGGATTTGCAGCTCTTCATCTGGGCTTTGTGAAGCTGGTGGGAGGAGAAAAAAGCCAAACAGAACTTCCAAAGCTCCTAGAGCTGTGATAAATCTCTGAAAATCCTTCATACTTGTTAATGTATGTATTTATGTATTTCAGAAGCTGGAGACCAAGCTGCCATATAAATCTTTAATGCATAGAATTTTAAATTACTATTTAGTGAACTCATTGTAGAGGGATGGTGAGAAGAAATCCCACAGGAGTGCAATATTATTACTTCTGGATTCCTTCTATTTTCATTTTCTTAGAAATTAATGTGTTGCTCTGTTCAGCAACCACTATATTTTAGGCCAAATAGCTGAAACACATGTATTTGGTGGTCTTCATTTTGGGACAGGAATTTCAAATTCAGCTGCTTTTGTAAAAATGGCTCAGCATCTCTGGTCAGTGTAATTGGCAGATGTTGCTGGAGTATATACAGCTTGGGCAGGCAGGTTGTTCTGTTTCAGTGACTGAGTCTGGAACTGAGTCCATAAGTTTGTAAATGTTGCTGTAAATAAGTAAATAATGTTGCTGTAAATAAGTAAATAATGTTGCTGAAGTGGCAGGCTTTGGGCAGTTTCTCTTTGACATGTCACACAACACTGTCACTGTTTTCCAAGCTGGTCCCTACAGGCGTTGGGAATTTGGAGGGAAGGCTGGTTGGGCACTGAATTCAGTAATTTAATTCAGTAAAACCTCCTTGTTCCTGCGGAGAGGATAAATATCTTCATGGAAAATATTGCATAGATCTACATGTGTTCTCCTGGTCGGTGCTTAGCACATCCTTTCTAAGTGAAAGTATTCACGAGTCAGTCACTGTGGATGAGCACGGAGATGGGATTTGCCCCAGCAGGGAAATAATTTGCAGCAAAAGTGGGTTTAGTGAGGGTGTGCTGCCCTCAGGTTCCAAACCGCCCTTCCAAACAGGGGACTTAGTGAGATTTGTGGTTCATGGAAGCTTGTCTTGGATGCCTGGCGGGCAAGGCTGGGTCTGAAACCCTTCTAGAGAGCAGAGAAGTAAGAAGGGGAAATCACCATGCCACAGAAAAGTACGGTTTGGGTGACCGACGTGTGTCTTATTAAAAAGTAAATGAATTACTGCTCAGTTCAAGTAGGTACTCGATATTTTGGATACAAACTTCCTTGATGGTGCTTTGACTCCCTTGATGAGGTTGCTGCATTGTGGTTTACCTCAGCAACTGTATCTATATTATTCAATATATAATGAAATCTCAAAAGAAACATTATAAATTATCTACCTGAAAATGCAGTGGTGGTTTTTTTAGTTCTTTTTTAAAGAAATGGCTTGTGTGCAGAGAAACCTGCTTGTTGGCTTGTGAGTAGTTTGTGGCCATGCAGCAGGTCATTGATCACTGAACACAAATTCCTCTTCTGCCTGTTTTTCTAAGGGAATGGTATTATCTTAAGAGTATTTGTCTAAATGGTGTGCTTTTTTTGTCATTATATCTTGTAAGTAAGGAGCACCATTGTTCTCAGCAGCAGTGCAAACCTTACCTCAACATTTGTTTGTCTTTGTTTAAAGAAACCATGTTTTGCTAGAGAAACAGTAGGTCAGCAGGGAATAATTTTTCTGAAGTTTAAGGAAATTTGTAGTTAAATCAGTGGTGACCGTTCCTCTAAGTCCCTCAGCAAACATGGCATGGCTCAGAGGTCAAATCAGCACAGAATGCCTAAACTCTTGGGGAAGACTAAATATACTAATTTATTTTTAACCTTAGAGCCCTTTGCCACACTGAGGGGACCCACTGGATGGTATTTGTTGCCTCCCAAATGTTGTTTTCACTCAGTTCTCTGTGGTATTGCTCGAATAACTGAAATAACCTGAGGCACGTTGTGTGATACCAATAGCAGTGTGACAGCATGACTAATGTGCATCTACAATTAAGTAAAGTTCCTGAAGATTTCTTTTCTCATATGATAGTGCCAAGAGATTTCAAAGACTTTGATGTTGACAGTTACAATAATTACACTGCACCCATTCTGGTGTTCTTGGTAAATTAGATTTCCTGAGCTTGGTGCAGTCTCCCATTTTAACCTGTTGTCTGTTATCTGCCCAATTTTGATCTCCTGAGTATCAAATTTAAATTGGGGATTTTTTTTCCTGGCTAGATTACTTGCATCTATAGTTCACTTTGTTACTGATTCCTCACATATCTCTTTTAATATGATGGTGATATCTGAGAAGGAAGGTGGTTAACAGAATAGCTGACGAAAAAGCTTACAAAAAAAGACAGCCACAGAAAAGAATTTAAATAAAAATTAATGGATTTCTCATTGGAATGCAGAAAGTAAGACTTGGCTTTAAGAATATCCATGTATTATTTCTATTGCTTTTACACCTGGCCTGACTGGATGTGCTGCTGAATGATGGCTCAGAAGTCTCATTTATATTTTTTCTTTTCTCATTAAATTTGAATCCCTGTGAAACCCGGGTTGTAAAATCAAGAAAGAAAGGAAAAAAGTTCAAAATAATAAAATAAATACAAATAATTCATTATTTTTGAGGTATTTTTATGGGCTTATTAAAAAATACCACAAATTTCCAAGAGCACATCCTGCTTCTCTCTCACTGGATTTGGGATGCAGTGCAGTGTGTAGAGTTGCAGCAGGAGTGATTCACCCCTGCCCTGCTGCTTTTGCAGCTGTGCAAAGCAAGATCAAAATGCTGTCAGATCAACAGGTAAGTATTTCGTGTTACTTGCATTAGGGCTGATTTATACAACTGATATAGAAAGGATGGGTTTGAAACAGGAGTCAAAATGTTTGCACTTCCAATTCCTTTCCTGGGCTGAGGTGGTATTAAGTGACTGGAATTAAGATGAGCTTTACACCTACTTTATTAAAACTTAGGTGATAATGGTAGGTTCAGGGCAGTGGGGATTGGATTTGCTATGCTTACAATAGGTTGGAATGTATTTATATAAATAATTTTAAAAAAGTAAACTAACAAGAAAAGATCAAAGCAGGCTGCATTTTGATTTCAATAGGTCTCATAAATAAATGGAATCGATATCTGTGCAAATGTTGCTATCCAAGACCTTACTCAGATGATAAGAAAACTGTGCTTTCATGGTAGAACACAAGCCACAGACAGGGAGAAAAAGTTTAGTGATATCCTGGCTCACTTTATAATATAGGGTCCATTTTTAATCCACTGCTATGCTATAGCATTGTGTCTTTTTGATGGGGATAAATGTACAGTATTAATTTTTTAGCTTCTAGCTAAATTTTGCACTGCCAATGAACCGTCTTATTTCATAGCAGTGCAGCCTCATTGTGATAGCTGCAAACTGAGATCCTGTGATTGATGCTATTAAGCCATGTAATATACTGCATTCTGTTGTCAAAATTTATTTTTGTTATTGTCAGCATTTTAATACTTCTAGGCAGAGTTTTAAATAACTGCTGCAATAAAAGAAGCTTTTGGATGAGGAATATGGCTTGCCTGGTGGTTTGTAGGAAGCATATTGCTGAAGCATATTTATTACTTGGAAATTACAATTTCTGAGATGACAAATCTTTGATTCATGCAGAATATTGTTATTTAGTTTTTTAATTGGAATTTTGGGAACATTGCTTGTATTATTTTAAGCATCACCTGTTAATGAAAAAGCAGTAGCCAGTGAAGAATGAAATTAGTTGTTAGCCTTTATTTAAGATTCAGATCACTTTTGGTAAAACCTTGAAAAAGAAATTAATGTGAAAGCCAGCAAGACTAACCTTTAGATTATGACCTGAATTTACCATCTCATTTCTGCTTTTTACTGCAAATAAAGCATTTAGCTTCAGTGTAAGGTAATTCAGAATAGCCCCTGCCTTTGAGCCCAGACATCAAGCTCTTGTGTGTCCCTCTGCTTGTGGGGCCAGAGGAGTCTCCAGCAGGTTGAGGGACTGCCTGAAGAGTGATGTTCACCTTGTTGTGCTCTTATTACAAAGGTGCAAAGGAGGGTTTTGGGCTTTACTTCGGCTGCTCGGGTCTGATCTGGCATTGTCTTAGATAATTATGAAACCAGAACTTGTCTTGATTAGTCTTTTTTTTTTTCTCCCACCCCTCAGCTACTTTTCTTTGCTCTTTTAAGGCAGCCCCTTTGGCACTGTGCAAAACAGACCTTTTCCTGGGCTAACTTTTGCCCAATGAACTCTAGTCCTGTATGAACCCTCTGTGCTCGCTCCCCTTTCCTCTGTGGATGATCCACACTCCTACCTGGGACTCCTGGAGCATTACAAGAGGGCAGGAAAACAGACACAGCTGCACTAAGTGTGGTGTGAGAGCCGTTGGGGAACAAGGGAGGTCCCACAGCTCGTGCTAGTGTTCCTCTTGTGGCTTGCAGGGAAGGGCAGACCCTGGAGGAAAAGGTGGCAAAGAAGCACCTTTCATTGAGAGAACTTTAAAAATCACAAGGTTGATGTACCTGAGTCAAATGGATATTTGAAAAAATAATTTACAGGGTTTTTTCTGCTTGTGAAAGTCACAGGCATCTTCTGATCTTGTTTCATGAGTTCAGCATCCCCAGTGTAACTCTTTTCTGTAGTCAGTTGTAGTTAGGTTCACCCAGGAAGTCACCAGGTTACTGAACCAATGTCACAACTGGTGAAAGAAAAGCAGCAATCTTTGAATGAAAATGACTTCTCATGAGTGTGGTGTCACCTCTGTGGCTGTTTGTGCTCACGGTGTGCTGTTGTCCTGACATCCAGTAAGTCTTGACAGTGAAGAAGTGCATGTGTTGAAAAAGTACTTGGAGTTGGTATAACCTGATTTAAGGAATTTGCTGGAGTGCTGCCCTGAGTTGTGCAATATGTCACCTGTCAGGAATATTATGGGAAGTAAATTTCACCTTCTGATCTTACCTGGAGCAAAGCCTTGGGTGGTCAGGATTTCTTTTTTGGAAGCATCAGGCACTTGGATCTTAATGCTGGTACGTTGACACCTGAGCAACTCTGAATTGAATGAAAAGAGTAATGAATCACTGCATGACCTGGCAGTTTTAGCACTTTTTTCCTTCATGCCTTTTCCTGTATATCTTTATTTAATTTAAAAAAAAAATCCCATATTCATTAGTTTCCCCTGGTTATCCCTATCTCATTTGAATTCTCTCATTTAAATAACAATACCAGCATAGAGCAGATTAATGGAAAACCTTCTTAAATGCTATATAGTGCATGTGTTTGACAGTGTAGCAGTAAAGCTCCTAAAATCCTGGTTAGTCTGAGAGCTTTAAAATCCAGATATTCAGTTAGACTGACATGAATGCAAAATGTTTCCACAGTGTAGGTACAAAGGAAGAGCCTGTCTGAGTAGGGCATCGACTTTCTCCTTTTGTTAAAAGTGACCATGCATGTCCCTAAAGATTAACTGAGTGGTTGGAAAGAAAGTAGGGTCTGTTTTTGTTAGAGGCCGTTTTTAGAAATAGCTTCCAGAAATTTTTGGAGAACAGAATTTTAAGAAACTCCAGCAAAAAGAGAAGAAATCGAGTGACAAGAAGTGTTGTGGCAGTACCTAGTGAGTCACAGAGACGGGCTTTTTGGGGGTTTAGTGCAGAGTTAAATTAGAAGTGAAAAAGATGGGGTTCAGTTGGGGACCCAAGGGGGAAGATTTTCAGTTGCTTTCCTGCCAGAGCCATGTTTGCCATTCTGCTGGGTGCAGTGTGGTGGAGCATGTGAGTTCTGTGAACAAGCACAGCAGAAGGCAGCCAAGAAAATAATATTGCTGTGGAGGAAAATGTACATCTTATTTGGCTTGTTTTAATCTTTTCAGAGGGAACCTTTTAATTAATGTCTATTGTGAGCCCCAAACCTTCCCATAGTACTTTGGAGATTTAAATTAGGAGATCCACCAACTCGTGCAGCCCTTTTCATGCACCATCTGGAAATAGCAGCATCATTTCTTTCTAATATTGTCCTTTCTTCCAGGCAGTGCATCTTATTTTTGAGAAACCAGCTGCTCACTTTGGTAATCATTAACCATTTGCAACAATTACAATATAATTTTTACAATTAAAAGTGACTTCAGCTATTACTAAAATATTATTGTCCCTGTAGCAGTGATCCTGCTTTTTTAAATTATTTTTTTTAGGACTGCTATCACGTCACAGGGAAGATGTTGTCTAATGATTTGACAGAAAATGCTAATGCCTTTATCTTGAGGAAAAGAATCAACTCTTTCACACCGCATCACTGATTAGTACTGACATTTTGTGTGTTTAAGGAGCCCAGTGCAAGTGCAGAGCCTTTGAGTGCATTTACCTGGTTTATCCCTGTGTTTGGGTCTTCATGAGCTTTGGTTTTGCTGCTTTGATACCTGTAAGTTAAATACTGAACCACTGTGGAATATATAACTTGCACCTGAACATGAGGTGCAGGGGTACAGCCTGTACAGGACCAACTTCTCTGTATGAGGGATGTGGTAAATGGATCCATCAGTTTTGCAGGGAAGTAGGTGAGGAGCAGATGCAGGCACCTGCATCCTGGTGGTGATCATCACTCCCAGGGGAGCCTGGAGCTGGTCTGGGAGTAAAGCTAGTTCTCCAGCATTCTTGGGAACCCCACAGTTTGCCATTGTTACCGTTGATCTTTCAGGTTCAGAAGCAGCTCTCGTATATTTGCATCTGTATGACATTTCTTCTAGATTTGAATTAATGACTGAAAAGTTAGATTTGACTGGCTCCCCCTTGGTGCTTTTAGCCTCCGGTACTCTGTCGGTGAGGGTCAGTGTTTGGTTTTTTAATTAAAGACAGTACCACTGTTCTGTCAAATAAGTATTTGCATTGATTTCCAAGGGGTGAGAAAGTAAAATGAGGCAACATATTGCTATAAACTTGAGCTATTGCCAGTTTTATGCAGCAAAGAAAAGGTCCTGAAAATGAAGACTAATGGGCTGTGCAAAGCACAGTGAAAGTAACAGAAAATGGAAATAATTTTTAAGTATTTTTATGCTAATTTCTAGCTTGAGTCAAGTCTTCATCTACTGTAGAGCAGACAAGGAGCTTAAGAATTAATTACTTAGTTGATATATATTGTTGATTAACATGTAATTTTTAATTGTAATGTATACTGCACTTCACGTTGACTGTCCACTGCATGTCATAACAAAGTTGCATGTTGATTTGTTGTTCAGGAAAATTTAGTTGCTGTTCTGTCTTCCTGACTTGACTTCAGGAAGTTCCGTGACATCGTCCTGGAAGCTGAAAATTTCCTTCATGGAAAAGTGATTTCTCCCTTTTAAGACTAGGCCATTGTTACATTTGTAAAAGGTACTAATCAAAGTGCAATATTAAACTGAAATAGAAGAATAAGCAGGGTTTTTTTGTTTGTTTTTTAGAGAGATTGCCTTTAAAATTGGTAATTTCTGGAAAGTCAATATGTAAGAAAGAACAAGTTAAGATGATGTGTATAAGACTCTCTCCGGTTTCTGTCCTTTTTAAGTAGAGATAGAGGAGAAAACCCAAAGCCTTATAAAGCAGCTTTCTGCTCTGTCCCTTACCTTCAGTGCTGTCAGTCCTGCTCAGGAGTAGAATTTTTATAATCTAAGAAAAAAACGTGCACTTGACATGAACTCTTTCTAAGCAACAGCTTATGTTTGTAGTCTCATTCATGGACGTCAGGAGGAGCCCCTCCAAAGAAGAATGTGTCACATTTCAGCTCAGTATTTGTCTATTGGCTTATTCATGGTAGTGGATTTCATATTTTCACAGGTTTAACATTTGTGTATTCTGGGACCGAGTAGTAGAGTTTGCTTTTTTGGGTTCAGAAACTGCATTGGATGGCTAAACACTGGTTTTGTGGGGCAAATCTTGAAGAGTGAATAGAACTGGGATTTGATTATTGTTCTGCTGCGTTTTCTTAAGAAAGGCGTGTTATTTACTTCAAATGTCTAGTGGTCTTTTCATACCCTCTCTTCAGTGTGACTAGAGTTTTCTAATCTAAAAATCAATATTTTTAAAAAATTATTTTTATTTAAGAGCAGTGACTTATACTTTGAAAGCATTATCAGTGGGGCAATACTGAACACTGTGCAGAGAAAGCAGGATACTTCTCTGTGTGACCTACATTTCTTTCCTGGCCTTCACCTCTTTATGCTTCATCACAGGAGGTAGAAAGAGCTTGAAAGTAGCAAAAGACATTGTGGAAACCTCTGTCCTTGTATTGATCCTGTATACTTGGATACTCTGAGATCCCATCTCTCCTTAGAGAGGATTAACTTCTCTCCTGGTTATCTCTCTGGAACAGACCCCAAATAGGATCTGCCTCTGTGTCCTCTGGGGCAGGCACAGGACTGTCCAAGGCACAGCCTTCCTGTCTGCCCTTCATGTTTTGACCTGAAATAGCCACTGGAAAGCACAGAGAGCTTGCCCTCTCCCAGTCTTGTGTGTGGGTTGTATCTAGGAACTGTAACTTCAAAGCTCAAAGTTAAAATTAATAAGTGTTAGGGTTGTCTGGAGACAGTGTCAGGCATTGGTTTTGCACAGATTAGTTACAGCCACGTAATGCACCTTTTCACAGCTGATGCCCCTAGTGCATATCTGTGTGAGGTAGAGCCAATGTTGTGATAATCAGCAATTCTTGGATTTCACTTTCCTCTCTGAAACTCTTTTGGTGTATAACGTGCAGTAACCCGAGCACTCTCTGCTCCTGGGCTTGCTCATCATAAAATGAGCAGCACTCACAGAAGTGACACTTGAGCTCAGTTACCACCGGCGAAGATGTTCGTGCTGCCAACCTGCTTGTTCCCTGCTCTCTGCCAGAGGTATCGCCCCTGCAGCACCTGAGGAACGTGCACCTGCACATCATGGTTTTGGTGTGCTGGTTTAGACCTCTGGTGCAGCCTCAGTGTGGGGTCTCCCCTCTGTTGGGGAGTGGAGCCTCGGGCAGGGCGGCAGAAGCTGCTGCCACCCCAGTGGGTTGGGTGAGTTGCCCTCCCAGTGCTGGCAGAGCACTGGGTCTGCCACAGGGTCTGCTCCACTCAGAGGTTATGGCATTGAATGTTACAGAGTAGATGTGCTTGGGTTGGTGAGCAGAAAGCTCTTTGGCTCGAGGGAAACACTCCAAAATTGCCCAGCAAGCATGTCAAAATATATTGTATTATGTAATTTGGTCCACAGTTCAACCTTTTGAAAGCACTGTTGTTTCTTTAAGGAAGCTCTACAGACAGTATTTTTTTTTCTTTGCACGATAATCTAAGTGGCTTTTAGCAGGAGTTCTCTTCAGTCTCCTCTTACGTTTGATTTTGCTGGGGAGTTTAAACTCTGAAAACTTTATTAAAGGAGTAGCTTCTACTTAAGAAAGTGTTTTTATTGCATGTAATAAGAAAGCTGTACTATCATTCCCTGCTTTGCTCTTGGGCAGTAGCAAAACTGCTTCATGTTTCCTGTACTTTGCTGCTTAACTCCCAAAGAGTCTAAGATCAGTTTGGCCCCCAAACTCTTGTCATGCTCTTTGAGAATCTGGTACCATCCTCACAGTCTCTTCTATCTCTGGACGTTTAACATAAATAAATAACTTAAACCAGTCTTGTAGAAAGGTGATTTGCTTAAAAATCATGGCATGTTAAAATGTTTTAGTTTATCCCATAACCACAAGAATTCAGAATTTTCATGTAAAGAATGAAAATTCAAATACTAGTACAGTCTGTTTCATTTATGGGATATTTTTTTTGTGTTTTCTTTCTTTTGTTTGCTCCATAAGACAGCCCTTCAAATATTGTAAAACTCAAGGTAAAAGCAGGAGAACTGGCAGCTTTGGTATTGTATTCCCAAATGACCTTGAGTTTTTTTGTTTTGTTTTGTTTTGTTTGTTTTTTTTTTTTTTTTTTGCTTCATTGTTCATTTAATCATTTATGCTGGTGCTAGCAGTGTCTATAGAGGTGTTTGTGAGTAGACGCAATTCCTTTGCAAAAGTTTGTGTAAATGTATGTTTGCAAATAAATAGATAAGCAGAGTGCTAAAGCAGCCTGTCAGGCTCACAAAAACAGTGATCCTAAAAGTGTTGTTGAAAAAGCAATAAAAAAATTGAAGATAAAAATAAATATATATGTCATTCACTCGAATTCTGTGAATAATCAGATAAATTCAAGCAGAAAGGGTGATGGGCACATTGAGGGACCAACGGCAAAAGCCCCCACAGCAGGTTCTGATTTCTACATGATTATGTGCAATTATCCCACTGCACTGTGTGGTGATGAAATCCTCCTCTGCCACGCTCTTCCCTGCATTTCCTAATGATCCAGCTGAACATCTGCTCTGTGAATACAACATGCAGATGATGCAGCTGGAATCGCCGGTGGCAGAATTGTCTCCCCGGTGACAGGAGCGTGTTTTTTCGCCCTGGCTGATCCCTTGTCTCTTACCCTGCTCTTCACCTCCCTCCTGGTTGCTGGACCCGATTAAAGCCTCCCCGCGGCCCCTGTGTGGCCAAGGAGACACGTTCCACCCCCAGGCAAGGCTGGCACTTGGTACAAGTCGCACCAGCCTGTCGGTTCCTGGAGCAATTTTGGTGACAGCCGTGGAGCCTTTGCAGCCCCAGCTCGGCTCTGCTCTGCTCTCCCGAGTCCCAGCCAGCTGACACTCGGGCTGGGTAAGCAGTGAAGGCAGGACATGTCAAAAGCAGCACAGAAATGCATTTTCATTGCTGCCCTGTATTTTAGTCGGTAGCCAAAAGGATTGTCCCCAGTGCAGAGCTTTGCTGCTGGAGCATTATTTCCCTTGGGACCCAAAGGAAGCTCTGTCTGTGGGAGGGAGGGAGGTGCACCGACATTGCAAACAGGAAAGTTTGCCGCTTTGATTTTCATGTGAGAAAATATTTGGCTGTGCAATTGAAATGACTGAATAGTGTGTCCAAACATTTTTCTGTTATTTATAATGGAGTCCAAACTTTTGTTGTGAAGAAAACCTTGTGCAGTGTGGTACCTTCTTATTTTTTTTTTTTCTCACTAAAACCCTGTTTCATTTCAACAGAATTCTGGTGGTATCAGGACAAAATATTTTTCCTGGTTGTCAAAAACAAATTAATGATAGTTTTCAGGTGTAATTTTCTAAGACTGTTGGGAAAAGGGCTGTTTTTTTTCATGGTAGATGGTGCTTTTTTTATTGACTGGCTCTTGTAGGCATTGACTGTTACAGGTGTAAATAGAGGCTAGGATGTGAACAATCCTGGGGGCTGGTAAGGTGAGTTTAAATCCTTCAGGACAGAATTTTGGGATTGGAAGGTGTCACCATTTAAGGGGACAGTGAAAATAAAATAAATTTGATATTAAATTTGAGAGACTTGATTGCGTATAAGGATAGAAAAATTTTTATTAAAACAGAAAGATAAAAATATGTTTTATGTATTAAAACACTCTTATCAATGCAGTATAAAACCAGATAACTAAACTGAATGTTCTACATAAAAACAACGAGGAGCCAGACAAAATCCAAAATAATCCTTTCTTTGTCTGCTTCCCATGTGCGTTACCCCTCTCCTGCTACAAGCAGAAAGTTTTACCATAAAAACAAACCACGACAGAAGGTCAAGATCTAATTTAGGAAAAATTATAGCTGAAACAAATGCGAGAGTCCGTTTATTGAGCTGCTGTAAACCTTTCCTAGAATCTGCCTGAAGAAAATGGATATTAAGGAGGTATTTGTGAAGAACAGGATTTAGTTTGCTGGTTTCTTTACTTACACTCTTTTGAGACAGTGCAGTCCCAAGGAAGCACTTTCCTCTGCCTCTCCACCATCCATTCCTGCTGTGGTAGGTTTTGGCAGCTGCCAAAAATATGTTTTCTCCCTTCCAGTGCCTGCTGATCCCTCAGGGCAGACTCCTCTGGGGGTGAACATAGAGCACACTGACCAGGAAAGCAGGCATGGCTTGGGGTGTGTGAACCAGGGCCAGGATGTGTCTGTAGGTTGGCTTGTTGATAGGGCTAGAAAACACTTACAGGTTAAATGTTATGCAAAAGGTGTAATTAGGTTGCAGATGTTTGTCGGATGATACCAAAAGTGAGATGCCGGGGATACATGGGTTGTGATGTCATAATTTCATCAATGTACGACTGGAATAATGTGTTAGGCATAATTTGTGGTATTCTGCAGAATAAGCAAAATGTTGATAAACTACAGAGCTATTTTTATAAATGCTTTGCTGAGTATTTCATTGGTAGCGTATTTCACATCCTTTGGCTCATGAAATCTGTACTCCTTGTGCCATTTTGCCAATTGCATCTCTTAAGGAATAATTAAAAAAAGAGAGAATTTTAGGAAACACTGAAGTGGTGCTATCATCCTACTGTGTAGGCTTAATGTTCTTCAACAGAAGTAAATTGCATAACCCTGTGAGTAGGGTGGTGCATTTTTCTACTGCTGTAACAGAGATTCTCTTTTTGTTTATTTCCTTATTGTATCCTAGTCACATCCTATCTTTGGTCACTCAGTCTCTCATGGTAAAGCAAAAATAATCAGGAAACATAATACTTGTGAGAAGGGAAAAAGTATGCATTTTTTGATATATTAGTGGCATTGTTTTCAAGAGGAGATGGAGCCTCGGATAGGGCTGTCTAGTCCTGGGTAGAGTGGGGTAAAGTGGTAAATGGTCTCTCTCAGAAATACTTACCTTGTAAGTAGATTGTTTTTCTGTGTGTTTGTAATTTGTTGTGTTTCTTGTAAGTTGATTTTTTTTTAAAGTTATCTTTGGCATTCTCTCCCTTAGGGCTACAGGTACTGTTATATAGATATTGTATTATTTAAATTTAGCCTCTACAGTAGTTAATAGCAGTTTGGTATTACTTTTGATCATATTTTGTGTCTTGGATTGAATAATTAAAGCAAATTGATTTGAAAATTGAAATCCTGTCTTCAGCATGCTGAAGGTTATAAAAAGATACATATCTGACATATAATGAGAAGATATCTTTGTCAGTTACCCAATAAAATTTTCGAATGTTCTCTTTATCAGCTGTACTCTTAAATATTAGTGATTCAGATGATCTGTAAGTAATGCAAAGGATATCAAGACAACAAAAATCTTTGGTTGTTCAGGATCCATTTGAACTGATATTTTGTAATGGCTCAGAAGTAGCAAAACATTATTTCTTTTCTGCTATGACAGTGGGGGAAGCTCTGGATAGTCCATGTTCCTTGCAGTAGGGCTGTAGGCTGTCATTCTGTTGTCGTTCTCATACTTTTCTTTCTTTGTGGGCCTTTTGTGGAGGGGAATGTTTGAATCCCGAATGTTTGTTTTTTGGTGCAGTTGGAGCTGAATTAATTTTGTGAGCATGTTAACAAACAGGTACTCATCTGTCCTGGGACAGATGTGGGATCCTACAGCTTCTCCATGGCTGCTGCTCTTGCTGGTTGCCTGCTGGCAGGCAGGACAGAGCAGAGAGTACATGCTGGGCATCCACGGAACACTCACCTTGTTTGTTGTAGATCTTTGCCTTATTATGGCATAAAGCAAACAGGATTGTGGTTTCAAATATTAGCAGTACAGATGGTCAATTTGGATCTCTTCACATACAACCCTGGTGCATCCCCACCCTGAGTGCAGTTTTGGGAACTTCCATATAAGAAGGACGTCAAATTATTAGAGTAATAATCTGGAGTAAGGTGATGAAGGTGATGAAAAACCTCGAGGACAAGACTTGGAAGAAGTGACTGAGGTCACTTGGCTTCTTCAGCTTGGAGAAGAGAAGGTGAGGGTGTCCTCATTGCAGCCTCTACCCTCCTCATGGGGGGCAGCAGAGGCGGATGCTGATCCCTCTGCTGACCTGTCCAGTGACAGGACATGATGAAAGGGGGACATTCAGATTTGATGTTAGGAAATTCAGATTTGATGTTGATTCAGATGTTAGGAAGAGGTTTTTCACTGAGGAGATTGTCAGTCACTAAAAGAGGTTCCCCAGGGAACTGCTCATGGCACCAAGCCTGCCAGAGATGCTCTTGGTCTATAGTTTAGTCTTACATAGTCCTGCAAGGACTAGGGAGTTGGACATGATAGGTGCCTTACAATCCCTTGAGATTTTCTGTGATTCTGTGAAATAGAGCTCAGTGAATATACAGGCATTTTCATTAGCCACTACATTTTTCGAGGGGAGATTTGCTTATCAATTAGTTGCCTCACTAGAAATAACTAAACCTGTGTAAAAAATAACATTGCAGCTGTGATGTCTTGGGAGCAAGGGCGTAAGTTATCCTTTCTTACTGTAACACATTAATTACATGTGTGCATCACCTTCAAGCTTTGGACAGCACAGGGTGTCTATGCCAATGTGCTATCTCTTTTACTTGATGAGAGGTGAGGTGTAAGGGTGGCCTCTGTGCTCTTTTTTGGTCCTTATCACTCCTTTAGGCATGCACAACAGTGCTCAGAATTGCTAAAACTGATTTTCTCTAAACTGGACCAATTTTTAACTTCCTGCTGTGACATGTTAGAGATGTTTCTCATTACTGCTAATGGAAAGAACTCTAATCAATGATGGTTGTTGTAATGAGGTTACTGTTAAATGGGTTTTAAGGTTGTTGGAGGTGGTGGTTAGTCGATAGCTTGAAGTATGAAAGAATAAGAGGTAATCTTGAGCCATAAGGAGCAGCTACTGGTGTGTACAAGCAATAGAGTTCTCATCGTGACTTTCATGTTGATTTGAATTCTTTGTCTTCTCCTTCATCAAGTGTGTTCAGCTGTAGATAGATGTAGAAGTGAAATATTTTCCTCTCTACCCCTTTTCCCATGATACAGTCTTGGTTTGCTCAGTTTTCTATGAGGATCTGTAGCTCTTGATATCATCCTAATATTTCTCAAACAAAGAATATGAACTTCAGTTTAAACTCCATGTATAGTAAATGCCTTTTGCATGTCTGGTTACTACCAGGTTGTTGAATTTTTGGCGGAAGTGTGAATAGATACTGATAGTCAATATCTTTATATAGGGGTAGAATCAAAGAAAATTTGCTGCAATGGAATACCAGAATCATATGTAGGTTGCAGAATATCGTGCAATTTTCTTAAAGCTTCAGAAGTCTGAGAGCTTTACTTCATTAACGGACATAAACAAGAGAAATTGGCAGTCGGTGTGGAATGGAAGGAACAGCAACTGAGGGACTAGAATTAATCAGTTGTTAGAGGATATTTTTATTCTTTCTTTTTTACCTTTTCATTATTTGAGCTTTTTTCACTTCTTGTCAAGATGTGGTGACATCAATTAAATGCTTTTTTCCAGTTTATGTTGTCTCTCTGCTGATAATCATTCTCATTAAACCAACGTGTGAAGAAATATAGGAGGAATGGTGCAGACTGTGTGCTGATTGATGTTGACAGATTTTTCTATTTTAGAAAACAAGAAAACATTGGCTTCTTTAATTCCCCTTCAGGACTTGTGCAAGAACAGTGCTAGGACTAAGTGCTAGAAGAAATCCTGCATGGAGGCTTTGCATTCACTTTTCAGCGTGGCCTTTCAGTTCTATGGTGAAGCAAGACTGTTAGAGATGTAACAGATTGGGTAATTTCATCAGCAGAGATGACTTCACAGAAAATTTAAGCTGCAGGTTGCCTAAGGCCTGATTTTGCAAAGCGCATAATCTAGTTCTTAATTTCAAGCACAAGTTTGAATCTATTCTAGCTGAGCAAAATACATGTCTTCTTTCCTACCTTCTGTTAAAAAGCTGCCAGACTGTAACATGGAAGGACAAGTCATGAAAACACAGTTCAGAACACAATGTGCCTTCCAACATAGGGCAGAGCATGTAGAGTATCAGAAACCAGGCCACACCCATCATTTGGGTCTCCGGTCCCTCAGTGACACAACAGGAGCCGTAGCCCAAATACAAGAGTGTCACATCTATGCTGCAAACCTTTCCTGGTGGACTCTGCAACCTCCTGTCCAGCCTGCTGACCTTCTGGTGCAGCTTCATAGAGGCATATTTGGCTCCCCTTTGGCCTGCTGGTCTCTCATTGCCATAGGTAGCCCTGTGTCTGCCTACCATTGCTCTTCTCCAAATCACTACTGTGCAAGTTAGCCTGTGTTAGGTGAAAGGTCTGGGGACTTTTTTGGTTGCTAGGTGGGAAGAGCTCTGTCCTGTTGACCATTGTGGAGATGCTTCTCTAAAAAAAAAATTGCTTCTAGAGTCTATATTCATCCTTGCATTTCAGTGGAGGAAATAATATTGGCCTTGGTTCACTATGACTGAATAAATCTCTTAAATACTGGGAAAAAAAGGAAGATCTGTCATTGGTTTTGTTTGGATTAATTTTGTTTTTTTGAGAGAAAATACCATGCTGAACATAATTCTACCATGTTCCTGTTGAATGCACACAAGAGCCTGAAGGATTTAGTCTAATTACCTGCTTTGGCCTGTGCATATGGATGATAGGCCGTGTAGAAACTCAGGAAGAAAGAAACTTAGCTCTAGGTAGGTGAAGCATTCCTCTCTTGCACTGTAAGGTTTTCTGCTGTTGACACTTGTCTGTGTGGGCTGATCCCATTTTGTACTGTTGGTTCTGCTGACCCTTGGTTTTGTGGGTGGCTGGAATATGCATGTCGAGCCTATTTTAGCTATCTCAGGAACTGCCCCTGCTTGCTCTTCCACACCATTATGCTGAGTTATTCATAGGGGTGTGGAGAAGGTTGGCATCCTCTGTGTCTGATCCAGCTGTGCTTTAGTTGCAGGGCAGGAACTAGCTCTGTTTTGTGCTTAGCTATGCAAGGGGACACATCTTGGCAGGGTAGCCAGTGCCAGGACTGAGTTTTGATCTATTGTCTTGACATGGGGGCGGGAAAAACCCCCCACCTTAAATTTTACTCTTGAGTGAATCTTAATCTTTAAATTAGTACAAATGCGAGATTTCCCATGCTATGATTTTAGAATAACTATAATCATTTCAAGAAAACAAAGCCTAGGAACATTACGGTGTTGAATGTAGAGTAAACTGGTGTCTGAAATGATGTGTTGTACATCTGCACATATCAAAAAAGGAGTTTAATTTCCTAATTTGTTTTGGATCTTGCCCCCCTCTCCTCGTGTTCGTATCTATTTTATTTTCTTCCTTTTGTGTCTATAATTGCATGTGTTATTAGAACTGGCAAGATGAGCACCTCCAGATGCATCCTACAGGAACGCAGCCAAGGCTGACTCCATTCCCATGTCAGACTGCATGCCAAGTCAGTGAAGCTTGGTTGTCAAAACCTATACACTTTCTACACTGCTTCTAAACCCATCTTCTCACACAATGTTTTGACACAGGGTGACTCATAATAACCTCAAGAATTGTCCCAAGCTTAAGACTATGTCTTTTAGTAGGTTGAAACATCCCTGTTAAAAGTAGGATTTTGAAATAGTATGGCCTAGGCAGCTTTCCTTACTCTTCTGTCAGCTGAATTGAGTTGAGGATTTTGTTATCTGTTGTGCTGAACCTTTCACTGGGTTTTGTATTTTTTTTTTTTTGTGAAATGTCTCTGAATTTTTATGTGCTTTTACTGCAATAAAAAAGTTCACTTATTTTACTAAACAAAATGCATTTTTTGTTGTGATTTGTAGCAACAAGACAACAACTCCCCTTCCTTTTGGGGAAGAAATATTAATTTTACTTACTATTTTGCAGGTATCAAGCGACAGCATATCAATGATGCTCCTTCTACAGGATCTTTTCCTAACTGGAGATCTATACTATCACCAACACGGCCTTCCACAGAAACTAAAACTTCCTCAGTAGCTGATATTTCTATGGGACAGGCTTTGGAGAATGCAGACTTGCTTCAGATGATAAAAACAACACTGACTGGCACACGTACCAGGACTTTGGATCAACTGCACCTGTCACCCACCCTGTATCAAGGCAGTGGAAACAGTGCATCCCAGGAACCTGCTGAAGTTTCAGCTGAGTCACCTCTGAGGTCATCATCTCAAGATGCAGATGAAACAGCTGCTGTATCAGGTTTGCCTCAACTTGATATGTTTGCCACATTGTCCCCTACACCACCAGTGACACACTCGAGTACAGCTGTGCCATTTCAGCTAATGCCATTAGAAATACCCTCCATTTCAAAAGAAAGCTCATCAGGACCAGACATGCTTGCTGCTGTTCCATCACCATCATTCTCCTCATTGGTAATTCAGTCACCTCATACCATTAACTTTTCTAAACCAGCTGTATTGCCCATCAAAGTGCCTTTGCCTGCAGATCCTGAAGGTTTCTTCAACACAGATTCAGCCATCTCGCAGGTTAGTGGAAGCAGAAAAAGTCTTTTAAGTATGGTATATTCCAGTATAATAAATCACAGAAGGGGTCCTGAATTTTTTATGGGGACCATGCCTTTCAGTCATTAGATCAACAGCAGTGCATTTCACAGAAATAGTGGGAAAAGGGTCTCCTTCAGAAAAGACCTCTTTTTCATTTGTAGGCTCTGATATTCCTGTGTCAAAAGCACATCAGTCTCCCCTGACAGGAAGTTCCAAAAGCCTGTCATGGTTTCCTAATGAGAGTCTGTATAATCTATCTTCTACTGGCGTAAAACCAAACACTCAGCCATTTAGGACAGCACTGAGTGACAGAAGTAGTAATATCACTCCTCTGTCATCATCAGTTTTTCAGGATGGAGCAGAGGTTCCTGCATTACTCTTCCATCCTGTGAGTACTCTGCATCTAATACCTCAAATGAGTCATCCTCGGTCTTTTACAGCACTGACTAATTGCACTGTAGGCTCTACCCATGCACCTTTCATGTCATCAGCTTCCAAGAGCCTGAATGATGCTCTGTGTTGAGCTGGAGACCTGTCTCACCTTTCATTGCCAATATCACTTATTCCAGATGCAAAGCACACTCACAATGCAGTGCTGCCAGCACGAGCATTTGGAAGCAAACCAGATTTTCTCTTTAGGAATGCAACACACTCCTCTCCAACAAACCCAAGGTCTCCCTAGCTAACTGAGACAAATGATGTGTTTACTAGGAAAGCACTCACAAACAGTCCCAGGGCAGCAGCAGCTGACTAGGATATGTTGCAAATCCCTTTGGCTGCTACCTTGCAGCACTTGGTGGTGGCTCTGAATCAGACTTTTGCAGAAGACCTAACTGATGGAACTTATCAGACAAACAACATGCAATTGCCAGTTGCTTCTGCCCCTGGTCTCCCAACTCCTGGTGGTTTTCGTGTGGCAAGAACAGCTCAACAACCCTTCACAAGAGGAGTGACAGCAAAGATGTCCATGAACTTTAATGCTGATAAGGTTCTGCCTTATGGAACTCGACTTTCCAAAGTTTCTCCAGATACCCAACCACTAAACTCTACACAGGATCAAGAATACTGGGCGCTGTTTTGGAAATGGCCATGACTATTCTGGATGTAGCTGTGATGCCATTAATTACTTCCACTACAGACCTTTCAAAACCTGAATCTGCTATCACAAATAGTTCTGCCACTAATGTTTTTGTGACTGTACATCTTTCACCTGGAGATGCAGAAAGTCCAGATGTAACTGCAAATGAACACAGAAAGATGAGAGTACCCACTGTTATGGCCCCACATGCAGAATATTCACCTCCAAGAGCTTTAAATCATTTAACATCTCATCAGACTTTGCATTCAGTTGACAAAAAGCCACTTGCCTCTGTCATACCTCCAGCGTGGGGTGTGCTGTCATCACTTGTTTCCATGACAACAGTGATGGACAGCCACAGTTCTGGCTCTTTTGGGATTTCGAATGCAGACTCTGAAAGCAATTTAGATCCTGTCAGCCCTCCTCAAGTTGTAACTTCAGATTCTACGTGGACCAATAAAGCTTTATTGTCTTCAGCTGGCATTAGTATTCCTTCAGTATAAGGATCAATCCAAATGGCAATAAGAGAAGTTCCTTCAAGTACTACTCCATTGGAAGCTGAGTACCATGCACCACAGTAGGTAGTTTCAAGTCTGCAGGACAAAATTAGTGCAAATAAGCAGCCACTCTTAATACTCCCTTCAGCAAACTATCCGTATGCATAACATTTCAAATTTACCTTTTGCTGAAAAGCATAGTTTTTCAGAATTAGATTTCCATTTGCATGGAAAACATCTCCTGTTCAATATTCATCCCTTGCTACAGCACTGACCATGCCCGACCCCCTACAGAAAAAGCATGGAAGCATGGCTGGAAACATTGCTAATTTCTTTGCTGTTGGAGATGTTCGTATGGGTAAACACGATGAAGCACCTCTCCATTTACATGTGCCCTTCTCTTAGTGCTACAGGTGCTCTCCCTAACTCTCTAGAATCCCAAACAGGTGATGCTGGAAAGATTACTGATAGCAATGCTAGGCACAGCACCAGCACTGGCTTTTCAGCTCACTGACAACTTGATTATTTGAACCACTGACAAAAACAGTATTGTCCTCCACACACCGTGAGCCCAGTCCACCTCTCCCATAACTGAGCCTTCTGGCTCAACACTCTTGCATGTTTTTATTTCAGAAGATACTGGTTCTGGAAATTTACCAGAATTTGCAGAAAACCAATTAGAGTCCTCTGGTTATTTGGTTATGGCTGATAAAAATCTAACTACATTAAGTGTGGAGGAGTGGGACACAAGTGCTGTGGGACATAGTCTAGCTCCCAGTAATATACATAGTAAAGCTACCAAGGGCATCCCATTGCAAATCCCTACCACCAGTGCTCTGCAGTCAGTCATCATAACTTCTGTCCATGCATCACTAACACAGCCAGAGTCTCCTTTTTTGCCAACAACCAACTTTACCCGTTCTGTCCTTACAGTGTTATCTGGAGTATCTTCTGGTGCAATACCTACAGTAGGAACTTCAGAAGCCAAACCACTAACAAGAAAATCATCTCCAGCTTCACCAGTGCCAGCTTCTTCCTTCTTTTCTCTAGGCACTGAAAACACACCTTTGCCATCTGTGATGGCTTTAAGCACACCAGTACTGACAGTAACAAAAAATATCACTGCCACAAAATCAACATCGGATCTAAGCTCAGCAGGAACACATGCAGATTTTCCTTTTGCAACAAGAAACGCAGTTTCTGTTCCTGTGGATGTGACAGCTATGGTCCTAACCCCTAAAAGCAGCACAGTCACAGCTTCCACACTTGCACCCACAGCCCATGTACCAAGGCAGATAGAAACAACAGTAACTGACACCCAGAAGTTCCCGAGCTCAATCACCAAAACATTGATCCCATACCCACTGACAATTACAGCAGCTTTGACATCTATTACAGCATCAGCGAAAACAACTAGGCTTCCCCATACTCCAGTGGAAAACACCTCTGCTCCTCCTGAAACCACAGCAGCAGCAGCTTTTGCTAACATGACAGCGGCTCCTACCCTGGATTGCCGGCTCTCCGAGAACTTTATGGTTAAAACAGGTACGTGGGGATGCCAAATTTACTGAAAGGATTGTGTGTGTCTGTGAGGGGCAACTGGTGAGGAGTGAGAAATACACTTCAGTGTCAAAGAACTTGGGGGTGCTCATGATTAATCTGGGGACAAGGCTGCTGCACTGACAAACCAGATGGATAAAAGCAGGGTTGTTAGACAGGAATGGTGTTTGCTTTGTTTGTGGCTTGGATTTTACAACGAATGCGTCAAACCAAGTGGTGAGAGAGAGCACTCTGGAATTCAGCAGATCACTGCAGGGTTTTAGCAGTACCACCTATGTGGAAGAACAGCCCTGTGAGACACTACGGTGTGGTCTCTGCTTTGCTGTAAGGAGTCTGTGTCTCTGAAGAGGGCAGTGCAGTAACCTGCCTTCATCTTCAGCCCTGTTTACGTTCAAGTACCAAATTATGTTGTAATATGAACACCTAATTCAAACATGAAAATTCATTTGAAAATAATGTTTAGTGTTTAGCATTGCATTCTTTGAAATGGGAGGATTTTGAGTTTTCAGTGCAAACAGTGCCACTGGCTCTAGCTGTTTTTTCATGGGCAGCTTCTTCTTAGCTATAAGAACTCTAAATTAAAGGGGTCTGATAGGTCCCTTGCCCAGGCTTCATGTGGACTCTTTATGGTAGCACAGTGCATCATCATCAGATGTGTACATCTTGGAGTTTTCAGCAAAGAAGAACAGCTATAAAAAAGGATTTGAGACCTTATATAGATCTGAATGATACAGGGTAAAATGAAATAACCAGCTTTTGGACCTAATGTGTGTTTGTTGGCTGCTGAATATCTACATCAGTAGTGTGATAATTACAGCAACTATTTCTAAAGATAGAAGTAGCTTGTATACAGTATAGGATTGAAAGTACTCATGTAGCTGTAAAGCTCTTTCTGCAAATTACAAGAGAAAAAGATAGTGATAATGTTAATAAAAAATGCGTACAGATGTTTCCTAAATGGAAAATAATTGTAGTAGTGGAAAAAAGTGTTTCTTTGTTTATTTAACTCTGGTCATGAAGATGTGAAGCCTGTCTGTGCAGCTCAATCCCCTGGGAATGCTGCACCAATCTGTCTGCAGGCAATTGACTGGGCTCATACCTCACTTGGCAAAGCGTCATGGTGAAGACTTGTTGTTGCTAAAGTAATTGTATTAGTTAGACCTTGCTCTGGAAACAGTGGGCCCTTGCCATGGGATCAATAGGGAACTCAGGAAGCTACTGAGCCCCTGCAGTTTTGTCTTTGGAGGAAGTGCTAATCCCAGCTGCTTTGATGAACCCTGCACAGCCAGCCCAATGTAAAAACAATTAAAGGAAGCAAACAGGAGCATGGTGATGTCTCAAACCACCACGTGGCTTTTGTTGCTCCACAGTTCTGTTTCTGAACACAAGGAGGATGCTGATCAGCAATGCCTTCAGGGAGAACGTGAGAAAAGGACTCAACCAAGTGCTCAGACAAGCGTTCAACCAAAACGTCAGTGCTCAGGTAAGCGTGCTTGGTTTGCCTGCATGATCTCACTGAAACAGTTCTCCCACCAAAAGAATCCCAACTGGCTGCAGCTCGTGAAGACTTGCTGAATGCAGGAGTGTCTCTGAATGTCTCCTCTTGAAGGGGAGCACTGAGCTTTTCCTATGGAGGGCAGGCATAGGTGGTACCCACTCTGGGCTCTAAAAATGTAAGGATGACTCCAAAACTTTTACCAGTTTATCTGATGAAGAAGAAGAGAGAAATGCAAACTTTTTTTTAGTGTGTTCTGGGAAATGACTACTGACAGCAGTTTTCTCCCTGTAGCTCAGGAGCGACTCCTGCTCATGGGCAGCTGAGTGCTGCTATGCTCAGCCTGAATCAATGACAAGAGCATGGCTGGTAAATGGGATGTCACTGCTGTCAGTCTGCTCCCTGGTTTGAAAACCCAGTAACTGACAAGTGCAATTCCAGAGGGATGAAAATCCCGAGGAGGGAGAAAGCACATTTTATTGAAAATAAGTGGAGGTGAAGTGTTCATCACTTTGCAGCTAAATTGCAGGAACCTCTACACTGCCGTGCGTGAGAGCAGGCTTGGGTGGGCTGCTGGGGCACTCTTCTCTGGGACACAGGTTCCTGTGCACTTAAGCAGGGGTTTGTGTTGAGCCCAAGCCTGTTATAAGTTTTACTCACCAAGCTCCTGGGAAGGAAAAAAAAAAATTTGCTCAAAATAGAGAGCATCAAGTTGACTCTGGTCCCCACACTTTATTGCTGCAAGTATGGACCATGTTAGTTGGTTTGGGAATTGAGTGTTCTCAAGTCTTGGCAGCAGCAATAAAAACTGTCAGGTTTCGTCCCCTACCTTTTTGTAAAGTTGAGAGGAGCTGCCTTTTAGCTGCCAGCTAATAGCTGGTGGGGAGGACCAGTTCCAGGGCTAAAACTTTTTTCAAAAATACAGAATGTTGAGGCATAACTCAACTTTCTTGTGGTTTGTCATTTCCACTCATATAGGTCCACTAATAGACTTAATCATATGGGATAGGATAGAAGAACATTATAGAAGACACAGCCAAATCAAATATTGGAAACTTTAACATTTCAAAAATCTGTCTCCAAACCTGCAATGACAGATACATGCATGAAATCAGTAAACTTCAGGCATGAAGTAGGAGCTGGAATTTCTCTGGATTCTGTGTATTTTTACATGCATAAGTAAAATGTCCCAGTATCTGTACATGAATGAGCCCCTGCCTAAACTGGAGGTTTGTCAGCTGTGGTGGCAATGCTGCACTGCTTTGGAGCACATGCTGCCTGGGCTGGGCCTAAAGCTCTCTGAGCAGTTCTGCTAATGTCATGTCTGATATGACACTAACTGATCCCGTAGGGTTTATAGGGGATTACAGGATAAAATCCCTGCAAGGGAGCCATGTTCAATGTGAGAAGTCTCATCAAATAGTGATTGAATTGCAAACAAAATAATAAAAGAATATGCCTCCCTGTGTATTTTAGGTTGAAATCCTGGAGCAGTCAAGTAACCTCACAGTCGGTTACTACGTTACACGGGGGAGACTGGTTTTCATTCCAGCTGCTGTAATTGAAAGGCTTCTTGCCTATGGCATCAGCAATGCCACAGCAGACATAAAGCAGCATGTCCCACATCTCCAGGCCGTGGTGGCCCTGGCCTTGCCCTGGAAGCCCCTTCCCGCCTACCACTTCCAGCTGAAAACAGGTGAGTGATGTCCTGCCTGCCCATGCCTGGGGTTGTGTGTGTTCATGGTTCAGAGCCCGTGGGCAATTCCTGCCTCAGCCCCTGCTCCCCAGTGCAGTGATGTGGCAGCAGGATGAGCTCTGCTTTGGTCCCAGGTGTTGATGCTCCTGGCCAGTGTGGGCATCTCTGTCCTTCCTGGTGCTCTGCTGTCGTGGCCATTGGCACTGTTGTGAGGTGAAGTGACGTTGCGTTAGGGATGAGTCACACCAACGTGCTTGATTCAGACTTGGCATTTGGTTAAATGGACTTTAATCGATGAATTGTGCAGTAACCTGTGTGTTTTTTCTGGGGACAATCAGATAGGAAACATGACTATATGATACATACACACACATACTGTTCTGGCTGGACCCATCTGACCTAGGTCTCAGCAGTCTGACCCCTGTTTAACCCCTCTGTGCTGTAACAAGCATCAGTGCAGGGTAGTTACAGTGCAGTATAAGCTACGTAAAGGCAGAGAGTGCTGTAAAACAAAGTATTAAATGATAAAAAGATTTCTTGTAAGTGTGCTTGCTTGTTTATATTCACGTACTTACTGCAATTAACCAGTTAGGGACGTTTTTCCTAGGATGAAAATGAAACAGAATGAGAATGAATATTACGATTGATTATGTTTTGCAAGAGCAAGTGACCTGCAAGATTTAAGACTATAACTTGTCTTTTAGAATTATTTCACTTACTGTCTGGCTCTGAGTAAATATATGCACAATGAACTGGTCTTACCATCTTGTATATCACTGTAGAAACAATCTCCACTTGTTTGCGGGGAGTATCAGCTCTAATAATGCAATTTAATTCTTACACTTTGTCTTAATTAAGGTTGGCTTTTTGCAGTGCCTGAATGCTATCAACTGATCTTATGTGGCATTATTTTCACCTGCTTAATTTGTAAATTGATCATTTTGCTCTTGGCATTGGAGGAATTATGCAAGTGAGAATAATTTGGCCGGATACTAATACGTTCCTTTTCCAGAGCTGCAGTTTGTGGGTCAAACAGACAACATTCAGTCATGCAGATTTATTCAGACCATGGAACAGCGGCTACAGAGAGCATTTCAGGATGCTGAAAGAAAGGTCCTAAACACCAGCAACAATCTAACAGTTCAGGTACAACGTTGTGCTGCTTTGCCAGTGCCTATTGCCAAACGCTCTGGGTTATTCTGTGCTGTATGTATGCTTGTATTTCAACATAGTGCCTTTGTTAGCTGCTATGGAAGGAAGTTCATGCTTTTCTCTGAAATAAGATGGTTTTGTGTATTGCAGGAAAACTTATAAATGCATGATGTATAGAAGACACTTACTTTTCATGAGTTCGAGTTTTACTGTTTGCAGTTAAATCATACAAATGAAGCTCAAATAAAAACAAATATATAAAGATATTCTTGCAAATTTATGTTTTTACTGAATATGTTATTCTGTAACATTAATTGTTTTCAATGAGAATATTAAGGTATAAAGATGGTGACAGGCATAGCTGTTTGTAGTATCTGAACTAATGGAATCTCTCTCTCTCTCTTTTTTTGGTATATGTTCCAGTTCCATACTCACAGATAAAAGTTCACCACTAAGGGACTAATTTTTGCAGACCTTTGCATGTATAGTAGGCCGACACCCTTATACTCTATGCCATGCCTCAGGAATAAAGAAATTATTCTCTGGGTGATATTATATATATTTGACTTATGACAAAACTCTCTGTATGGACTCAAAATGGTTTGTACATAAATTTCCAGAAGGAGAAAATTGGCCATGAGAGCTCTCCTCAGTTACTTTGGTGCTGTTTCTTGTGAGCTTGTGTTCAGACTGGAGGAGCTCAGAGAGGCAGAAAAGAGCATGGCAAGAGATGACTGTAGGTTAAGGAATTACCAAGCTTTTCAATAGCTGGACCTGGGCCACTGAGGGGAACTAATTTGCTTGTGGTGGAAGAGGGTGTTTACAATTTAAGAAGAGATAGGATGGAGGTCTTGGAGGCAAGATATAAGGTGGGAAGTAAGAGGCTCAAGGGTGTAATCTTTGTGACAGATTTTTTTGAAATTATTCCAGTATCATGCAAAAGACTAGGTCAGTGCAACAGAAAATTGAGGGGTTTAGATTAATTACAAACCGAGGAACAGTTCTGATGCAGACAGAGCCAATTCAGAAAAGGTGTTGCTGCACTGCAAGAGTAGAAGGAAGGGCTGCAAGGTGGGTAAAAGGTATGAAATGACTTCCATGCAAGATAAAAGGAAATTGGCCGTGGTTCTCCAGCCATGGGTGGTGTAGTGAATCAGGAGTGATCCCTTGGAGTATCCCATAACAGAACTACTCAAGTTTAAGAATCCTTAAGAATAATCCTTTCACACAGTGGGTGATAAAGATGTTACTGGAGAAAAAGTCTGGAAATTGCAAAAAGCAATTGGCCAAAAAGATAACTTTTTATGCTATCAACCCTTTTTAAACCCAAGCTTATGATTTATGGCTCAGACCTTAGCTGTGGGCTAACCTTACACTGCTAAAAGCAGTCTTCTCCTCTTGCCTTTTGCTTGTTCTCCTTGTGTCTGCTTCTGGTCATTGGGTAGCTAATTGCCTAAGTGGACATTGATTAGGCAGACCTTTGATCTGACCTCATGCTCTTCTTCTCATGTTTTTGTTGTACTATGCTTTCTGTTTTTACTTGGTGATCTGGATGATATAAAGGAGCATTTAAATAACATCCATGAATGCTGTTGGTCCTGCCTATGCGTAGCCAAAGAAACATCCCTCTTGTCCTAGGGCATGTGTTTTTTTAGAAAACGTGGGGTTTTTTTGTTCCTGCCCTGCCTTTGCCTCTCTGCTTCCTGCATGAAACTGGTATTTGAGAAGCTGATCCCATACTAACTAAATAGAATTGGTCCTTAAATGAAGTCATCAGGTTTGGGCTCAGGAAGAGACTGGCATAGAGCTAATGTGGGAAAGAAAGTAGATAGTCATATGATGCTAGGAACAGAAGAGATGTGATATCCCTTTATTTCATACGGAAAAGGCATTTGTCTAGATAACTGCACCATGAAGGCAGCAAAGGCAGCAAGACATACAGGTCAATTCCTCTACATCAAGCACTGGATGTTGTTTTTTGATAAGCATCCTCTCCTTCATCTTACATTTCGTGATAAAAACAGGGAAAAGCAGTTTGTCCTGACTGCACCTTTTGTGCCAACGGCTGTCCTCCAGGAACTCTGCACGTGTTAAAGTAGGGATTAAAGTATCACACAAGTGAAGTTTTACACAATCATATTGAATGAGATGTATCTAATCCACTGTTCAAGCTAACATTTCCCCAGTTTGCACTGGCTTGGTGGTGGTTGTTTTTTGTTTGTTTGTTTTTTTAAACTGAGTTGAAACACAGCAACAAATTATTTTTGCCCCTGTTTCAGATTTTGAACACCTCCAACGTCTCCCAAGCTGTCACTCTGTTTTATGTAGTGAATAATCAAAGCACAACTCTAAACGGCACTATTTCCAGCAACCTTCTTAATCAGCTGTCAGCTGAGCTGGTGGGTTTCTACCTCACCTACCCACCTCTCACCATTGCTGAATGTAAGTATCTGCTTCCCAGCACACAGGTGTAGATTGTAGGTGATTTTTTTCCACTATTTTAGAACTATTTCTTGTTAAAAAAAGATGGTGGGGGAGCTACGTGGTTTGCTTTTGTATTTTTTTTTCCTTGGTTCAGTGTTTACTTTGGTTGCTAGTGATACTGGTAAATAAGAAAAACACATATAGGCTGTTGTTAATTTAAAAAAAAATCCTGTGCCAGGTTTCAAACAAAATAAAATTGTGTTTTTATGTAAAACAAAGCACGAAAGGTCCTAAATTCTTCATTTCAGGAAAGCTTAGCACAGCACATGAACTTGAGCTTCAGCATAGCCCTTTAGTTCAGTGGAAACCTCAGTCCCAGTGGTTGCTCCAGCGGCTGGGCTGGGATCAGGCTGTGAGTGTTTGGGGAGCTACTCTTTGTTTAAGAAGTTGTTGGTGTGTTTGCTGAACTTCATCCTCAGTTTAAAGGTGGTCTGAGTGCTTTAACATCAGCAGTTTGCTTGCATTCCAGTTCTTAGGAAGGCTCTGAGGTACAGAGAGCTGGAGGCAATTGTGTGGGCAGCCTGTGTGGTTTATATGCTCTCTGACTCTGTGTTGATTTCTCTAAAATGATTAAAGGGGACAAGACTTTTGATTATAGGGATTTCTGTTTAATCTGCTCGTTAATGTGATGTATGAAATTAAGCTCACTGCAGAGACAGGTTGTCCATTCACTGGAGATCAGTGTTCACTGGAAGTGAGAAGAGACAGGGACAAGCTGGGTACATCAGTGCATGGTAATGGACTGGTAAAGGAAGGGCAGGCTTCAGCTGATCTCACTGTGTGTAAATCTTCATGAAATGCTTGTTTGATTTGAAATACTGTGCTCAAATACCAGTGAAGATCTGATTAAGCTTCTGGTAGCCATCAAACTCACTGGTAAGACTATGGAGTGGTTTGTAATTTTTCATTTCACAAGCATTGAAATAATCGAGGATATAAGGGTAGAACCAGATGTGTCTTTATTATCAGAATGCTTAACTGAGTGGATTCATAGCTTTAGGTAAAATTACCAAGGTGCTTGTTCATTTTCTGATTCTAAGAAAAAGCAGAAGCAGAACGTTAGAAAGTGAGAGCTGGGGAAAACACAGTTTATCTTTTGTCAGCCCGTTTTGTTTGCAAACAGCCCAAAAGCAGAGAAATTATATTGTGCAATTCTTCATTAGTGACTTGGATGATGAGCTGTCTGTGGGGATAGATGGTGGTTCTCCTCTGTGAGGCAGTCGAGTCACAGCTAAATATGGTGATTGTGCAAATCTTTGTGTATGTTATTTTTGAGGCATTACTTATCAAATCATGATATTTGCCAACAAATGGGTGAAACTGCCCAATAACGAGTTCCTGCATTGTGTTGGTGCACTTTTGAATCAGATTTTCCATCACAGTGTAAGAGACACATCTCAGGGTAAGCTTGTGTTTTCATGAAGTCTTTGCATAGGCAAGGGGAGGTGGAGGGAGACTGTTGACAAAGGGTGTATTTGGGGACCTAGGAAGGGGTGTAGCCCATTCCTCATGAAACAGGCTCCTTCCCTTTCGTGGCTGGCAGGTGAAGCTCTCTGAATGGTTGCCCTGTGTGCAGGACTTGTCTTCAAGGGGCATCCAGGAGCACAGGGAGAAAGCTTGAGGAAGTTTTGATGGTGGCTGTGCTCAGTTCAAGTGTTTGGCCTCTGAAATAGGACTATTGCCTAGGAAGAGGATTATGGTGCTTCTCACAAAAGCAATGCAAGCATATGCTCAGTAGTCAGGAGCTGTGAAAGCCATTTGTCACAAAGGAAGAGTCTTGTGTGGTACTGCAGTTCTCTGTTGATCCCTACGTATGATGAAGAGACTTTATCAAGTCTTTAGCTAGTGCTTCTTTAACAACTAATGGCTTATATTTCATTTTGTAGTTGTTGGTTTTATTCCCAGTGCAGCAGCTGTAGTGCAAATGCATGAACTTAGTGTTTATGGCTCCAGACTGATAGTGTGTCTGGAAAATGTTTCCTTTGAAGTGTGTTTGGTGCTTATTCATGTGGCAGTGTAGTTGTTTCAGTTTATCAAACAAATATTGAGGTTGTTCTCAGAGCATGTTATTTCCCAGTAGGCTCCAGTGGCTCCTCCAGAGCCTTTGCAATCTGTCATGGAAATGCACATCTCAGGGCACGCTGTGAAATCCCTTCTCAAAAGCAGTGACTGTGTGTAATCAGATCCTTTACAATGTTTACTATTTCATGCCACTTTGGGGTTTAAAAATCAAGGTAACTCAATAGCAGCATATCAACGTGCAAAGCATGGATATTTCTGAATTAAGTTCCTAGTATTAATGCTTTCCACATTGCATAGATCTATTGAAAAAAACACTGAGCTGTATAATGAATTAGCAGCATATTGAGCTTTACAGCCTAATGCACTTTGGAGATGCAGAAGCAAACAAAATGCATCAAAATGGCAAATATATCAGTTTCCCACAGATGTAAACACATATGGTGCAGAGTGAGAGAGAGCACCACACTCCAAGGTGTGTTCAGTTTTGTTAGTCTCCTTTGTAATTGGCGTGGAGTCTAATCCTGGTTTATTTTAGTATTATTTTAGGTTAAAGCTGTGGTCTCAGTTACATGAGGATTAATTACAGAGTCAACATGGAATCCCATCTTCTTTTCTGCAGGAGACAAAGCAGCAGAAATGTGTACACCATATACACACACCTATTGCCTGTTATTCTCAGTACTGGGCAATCCTGGGCTTTGCTCCAGACAATGTACCAGCCAGTGTTTTGGCAGCAGAAGATACGTATTCTGCTTTGTATGGCAGTGCTTCTTGTGTTTGCACTTGATGTCCTTTTTCAAACAGAAGAGAAATTGTAACCCTGAAAATTATGCCTCTAGATCTCCTCGTGGGCCATATTTCAATTTTATTTATCCCTGTCTGGTTAGCCAGTTTTGGGACATATAATGCATAGGATGTTGCAGTATTATGACATAATTTCAACTTCTGTTTTTAAAGCTTTGGAATATCCAAACCTTGATGTCTCGGAGTCAACTAGAGACTACTGGGTGATAACAGGTACTTTTTAATTTCTTTCCCTCCTCCATGCAGTTCAGGTAATAATTTTTAGTGCTTGTTTTCCTGAACGCATTGGTGCAGTGATTTTGTGCAAAAATACGTGGCTGCCCAGTGAACCTATCTCTTGCATTCAACAGGTCAAATGTATTTACAGTCACCCCGGGGCATAACTTATTCATCACCTTGAGCAGCGACATCTCTTGTGTCCAACACCCCCCTCAGAATTTATGGCACTTGTGAGAGCTGCATTATCTTCTCAGAGTTTTGAAACACAAATAGACTTTCTTTTTTTTTTTTAATTTCCTTGAGTCTTGGATTTAAATCTGAAATCGAGATACTTGTAGACATAACCTAGGAAGAAAGGTGAGCTGTTAAATCAAAGAAGTTTGATATGATTCGCTGACTATCTGGATCCAGAGATTTTTGCATCTCTCACCTGAAGCATTAAGCATGTAATTCTCTGTTGGTGGAAAAAAAGGCACAGAGAATGCTCATAGGCTTCAAAATAATTGCTTTATAAAGTAATTTCACTGGTATCACATTCTCATTCACAATCATTTAGACTTCAGAAATGATAACAGGGCAAGAAAGAGACCCTTTCCCCCAGACATCTCTGAGTGAGTAGATACCAAAGCCTTTCTAATCAGTGTGTCTGTACCTGGAATTGTTTAATGCTCTGGAGAGCAGGCAAAAAGGAATCAGACATGAAATGGATTTGGTACCTGTTATATCTATTCATAAATGTGAGATAAAAAATAAGTTTATTCAGAGATGATGATCCTCTAAAGGGAGTGTGGTACAGCTCTTCCCCATATGGACCCTGTGAACCTGATACTCCCATTTCTTGCCTCTGTGCACTTACTGCAATGGAGTATTATTGAAGTACAATGGAAACTTGGTTTTCAAAAAAATCATGGTGGTTCCAGAAGATTTTTTTGAAGTAATATTGAAAAGATCATACATATGTATGAATTGAATCAGCATGCCATATCACTTTTTTGAACTTTATGTAAATCCAATGTCTTCTAAATTTTACATTCATTTATGCTTCAGAAATGTTTATTCAGTTTTTGGTGCTCTCAAGCAGGATATTTTGTTTTAAAGTGAGTTGGACAAAATCCTAACTTCTGATTTCAAATCTGCAGGATGGAAAATCTGCAGGATGGTTTAGTTAACAGGACTATTGTGTGATAAGCATAAACCCAGCAGCTCTCAAATATATTTTACCTTACTTTTTACATTGAAGATCACGGATTAGGTGCTTCCCAGAACCCTTTTTGTAAACTGGAGGACTGAAAATGTTTTTTGAGGATTTATTCTCTGAAACATCACTGACATTACCTGAGAAGAAGAGTGCAGGGGCTGAAACAGAGGGACGTCATATACCTATTGGGAATTACTGGGATAATAATAATTAATAATAATAAAAATAACTGGGTGTCCAGTTATTTTTATCCCAAGCTAATCAGTACCTCCCTGTCCCAAACTGTCCCACAGACCATGTGTTATTTTACCTGTCCATGTAAGATGTGCTGTTACATCTTTTTTTCTCCATTTCCCACAGTCATTCAAGGGGTTGATATGGCATTACTGGGGCTGAACAACCAGAGCTTTGCAAGACTGATGGAGCAGCGTTTGGCCCCTCTGTTCATGATGTCCCACCAGCAAGGAAGACGATTCAAACGTGCCACCACCGTGGGCAGCTACACTGTGCAGGTGCTCAGTGCCACGTCAGCTGCACCTGGATATGTGTTGGAAAAAGGGGTTTTGCTTGCATGTGCCCTGCTTCAATTCGTGTAAAAGATATGCCTAATTGGGCTGAAATTTCCTGTGATTTTTTTTTCATGAGTATCAAAGCAGAGAGGGCAAAATGCATGGCATTGCTAGTCGTGTCTTTTTCTGCAGTCAGCCATGTTTGCATGCCTGTCATCTTCTAGAAATCATCATTAGTTAATCAGTGTTAATAAATATTTTCCCTTTGGTTGCTATGAGGATTGGTACAAAGTACATATTTTACTGTAAAGTCTCATATTCATCATAATGAAGAGTTCCAAGCATTTTTCGTTAAAAAAGTTTCCTAGGTAACTCAAAACTGGAATTTATTTTTTCTTTTTGTTGGAAAAAAATGCAAGAAGCAGACTTTGTTTTACAGAGTTAGTCATCAAATCATGTGGCCACAGATCACATTACAGAGAATTCAGACCTGAGTAATTTATTAATCATCTTTCTCTTATTTACAGCATTTCAAATTCAGTAATTTAACATGATTGTGTTTTGTTTTCTTACCAATTAAGCCAGCTCATGTAATGGGCAGTTAAAATATTTGTTCTTCAATCTTCAGAGATTGCTTTTTGAAAAAATTACATTATGTTCTTCAAAAATTACTTGTTGTGAGATATAAACCCAAAGGACTACTTTTCTCATTTGCCAACAATTTTTTGTATTTTCTCACTGAAAGAATGTAAAAGAAGGAATGCATTTTACTTGCCAAAAGTGTGGACCTTTGTAAAATTTTAGTCCATAACATAATGGAGAAGAATCACAGAACTCATTTTTCTTCTCATCATTAGAAGTGTTTGACACTTTCTCTACTCCCAGGAAAGGTGGAGGTGCAATGTAAAAATTCTGCCCATGTTCTGCAAAAGAAAATGGGAAAAGCATGTTTCTCTTCATTATCAGCCTTGGATGAAAAATAATGAGTATGGAAGTGAAATGGGAGGGTATTTTTCAACTGCAATATGCCAGTACAGTTTTTGGTATTAGGTTAGGACAGATTATAAGAATTCCCTCTTTACAGAGGACTGTAATGTCCAAATATTTGATCCTTTCCTCCTTTTTACTGCATGCTTTTCTTATTGCAGAGTTTTACCTTAGGATTATGTTTAAATTTTTTTTTAAGTCAGTCAGTCCTATGACTTAATAGCCTGGGCTATGAAGGGGAGAAGCTCTGATCCTTTGAGGATATTGTCATGGAGCTTATGCTTGTAGGAGGTCTTGAAGGAGTTCCCTGTGGGCACTGCCTTTGAATAGCTCCTGGCAAGTTTTGCAGTGGTATAATGCAAACACAGTTTATTTCTCTTTCTCTCATTTATTTATGTATTTATTTATTCCCTTAAAGATGGTAAAAATTCAACGTATTCCAGGACCCAAGGAGCCGGCTGAACTGACATATTATACTTTATACAATGGGAAGCCTTTGCTGGGCACTGCAGCTGCCAAAATTTTGAGTACAGTTGACTCCCAGCGGATGGCCTTGACACTGGGCTACGTCATTCAAGTCCAAGCTGATCGTAAGAGTCCTTTTAAAAATTCTGTAGTGCAATCCTTTTTTTTTATTCTCTTTTTTTTCTTTCTTTGTGAAAACACTAGTGGAGATGTGGGGAGCCTCCGCTGATCACACAGAGTATCCTCAATGAGCTGAACAATGTTATGGAACTGTAAAGTTGGAATAAATTCTGATGCCAACAAAACCATGGCACCACAGGCTGATGAGGGCTGGGGAGAAGTTGCTATTCATGTGACTTGTCCCAAAGTAAAATGTGGGAACTATTCAGATGTTCCTTATTTTTTACTTGTTTGAAATAGTGTCAATTCAGTATATCTCAAAGGGTTTTTTTTTTGTTTGGTTTTTTAGAACTTTGTAAACCACATGGTTGTAATAGTTATTGTTGGACACAAAATAGAAAAGTGAAGGTGAAAAGAATTACTTATGTATATGGACAGTTTTCAGATTCAAGATATGGTTGTTATCATTCAGAATAATGTGGCCAGAAAGTAATCCATTCTGAAAAGTAAAGTGTTTTCAAATGTCTCTTTCAAGAGGCATCAATAACTTCATCAATTACTGAGTTATTGTGGACACACAATTTTAATTTCTTTAAAATTTGTTTTTGGGTATTCCTGTATAGTTGACCCACAGTCATAAACCTGTGGTGGAGCTTTTTGTGCAGTAACAGCTTAATGTACAAATTGATGCCTTTAGCTAACTGAATCTCTCCACTTTGCCAAGCTTTTTATCTGGATGGAATTAAAATTATCTAGTGGACTTTTGTACTTGATCTCCTTACTGACAAAACAGTCTCCCTGGTACAATTATATCTGCCTGAAGGAGCAGTGATACTGAAATAATTACATGTGATGGTGACAGGAAAAGAAGGAACCACTGCAATAAGTAATTCACGTATCATCCATAAACGTAGGTTTGAGTTAGAAGAGAGAAATATGATATAATTTCCAGAGAATTCACTATGTGCTGTATCCGATCCTTGATTCAGTCATGGTCTGTTACTGACTTTAATTCAACTGAACCTGGGAATCTCCATTCCAATGCTAAATTCCAGCATTAAAATTCCAAATAATTTTTTTTTTCCATGGGAATATTTCTTTAAGGTATTTTTACTAAAGAAGATATAGACAATACATAGCAGTTTCTTAGCTCTTTATGCAGTGTTGTGATTTATATGGCTGCTTATGCAATTATAACATCTGCTACTCATAATTTAATTTTATATTTCCATGGACTGATGAGGCAGCCTTATTCATCTGTAGATTTTTAATACCAGTGAAGTATGCATAGATAACTGAAAGAAGAGAATATACAGAAATTGAAATTATGACCTGGGGTAACTGAGATTCTGAAGGTAGAGTATTTGAAATGTAGGAGGTAATTCTATCTTTATACCTTATTATGGAAAAAAATCCATTTCTTTCATTTTGGACATGGTTATTTGTAGTCTGTTTTTGTATTGCCAAAAAAAATACTTTGTGTGGATTTCATTTTTGCTCATTATAATTTCTCTTATAGCAGAATGAACAGTTCTCTTCCAGAATACAGTGAGAAAAGACATCTGCCCTTGGGAGCTCATAGTCAGGTTAAACAAGACAGAATAATAACAAAAATATGGATGTTCCCATTTTTACAAGCAAGAAACTGAGTTATAAGAGGATGAAAGGCTTGTTTCAAATTCCACTGAAGTCTTACTGAGTTAAATGAACCGTGGGTTGACTTAAGGTCACACTGGTAATGAATTAAAGATGTAAACTAGGACTCGTGAATGTCTGTCCTGTTAGCCATAAGGTCATCATTCCCTCTGCATTCCCTACAAAGAATAAATACAATTTTTCAACAATTGTTTGCTGCTCCCACAGCAACAGTCTATAATTAAAGTTACTCTTGTTAAAATTCAGATTCAGTTTCCTTCCCCACAGCCCTTTCATCCCCAAACTAAATGTCAGAGTCAATAATTTAGAATTATGTAAGTCTGTTGAAAAGTGATCCTTGAAAGCCTTCAACCTGGTGTTTTGGACAGTCTTGTGCTCCAGATGTGTCCCTAATGGTGCTATTCCTACATCACCCAACAAACTCTATTGGCTTTGCAAAAAGCTGCAAATCTACAAAGAAAACAGGCTCAGGCTTCAGCCAGACTTTCAGCTGGCTTTTGTAACTGCTGCTGAACAAGCTGGTATCATTTGGAGTCTGATCCTGAAAGATGGTGAGTGCCTCTGACAGCTCATAAGCTCAATGACATTTGAAAGCACTAGTCCCCTAGGAAATGGGAATGGCTGCTTTGTGCTGGTATTCTCACAATTGCCTGCCCACACCAGCAACTATTGCCATAGAAAATAAATGGAGATATCATGGTGAAGTCCACTAAATATTTCACTACAGCAAAATTCAGCATTATAAGGAGATTATCTGATGTTTTTCCAGAAAGAAATGAGAGAACTGGGAATGTGTCACAGGAGGATCTCTTATGTGTGAACAAGCTGAAGGTTCATACTGAGAGATATTATTCTGATAAAATAGAATCTAATATGCTTTTGCATCACTGCATTTCTGAAACATACCCTTTTCCTGGTGCCATTACTAATATATCTGCTAGCTCTTTCCAACCTCATTATTTCCACTCCTTCAGAAATGATGGATTCATTTTGACCTTAACTATGATAAATTATTTCTAGAGCACAAGAGAAGCATTTTCTTATTGCCCTATTGATATTGATAATACCTATATTAGAGTGCTTGGCCTCATTGTTTTTGAAAAAGCTCTTCCAGTTCACTCTTGCTGAGCCAGTATGTCTTTGACACCAGGTATGAACTCCATGTGTATTCTTTTAACACACATGCTACCTTGCTGCAGGCTGGATTTGTGTTTGAAAAATAGTTAAGGATGTATTACTTGTACCTTTTTTTTAATTTATTCTGCAAATGAACCATAGGAGTGATTTTCTAATATGGCATCTGACTTGAATTTGGAGTAGATGGCTGCTTTCTCATATAACCAGGTATTTGCATATAAATAAGAGAAGAGAGCCCAGGGATTTGTGAGTTGAACAGCGTTGCTGATTGTTTTGGTTTTTTTTTGTTAAGGTATTCCTTTGAATAGAAAGCTAGATTACTTACAGTCCTTTTATACTGATTTTTATATGGAGACAGTTGAAGACTGTGAGGAACTGGAATCTTGCACAGTGAAGCTTATGCGTGTTGGTTTGCCTTTTTCTGTAGCTGTGGTGAAGAACCCCCCAAACAACCTGTGGATCATTGCAGCAGTGCTGGCTCCCATTGCTGTGGTTACTGTCATCATCATCATCATCACAGCAGTGCTGTGCAGGAAGAACAAGAACGACTTCAAACCAGACACCATGATGAACCTGCCCCAGAGAGCGAAGGTGAGTGACCCATCTCAAGATCCAACATTGGGACTTTCCACGTCATCTCCATCCTTGATACCACTGGTCACAGCAATAATCCACCTGTTTTACTCAGGATTCATCAGCTTCCATCACAGCTCGTCCCTTGGGTGTAGGTAGCAGTGACAGATTAGCCTTTACACAGCAATGGAAAGCCCTGAGCCATTCGGGCTGAGTAGGCTTGACCCAGGACAGTGGCTTCCTCCTCAAAGCTGAGGAAATGGAATATTAGGCCTAGAGCTTGTCAGCAGCACATCTGTAGGACCTCAAAACCCAAATCTGAGCTGCTGCTGCCTGCTGCAGGTGGCAATGTCTGAAGTCGTGGGCTTTGGCAGCAGTTTGGACATGGCCCTAACCAAAAGTTCTCCCCACAACTGCTAATAAAGAATAGACATTCTTTAGATTTTTTTCCTCCCACTGCTATTTTCTTTTAGATGTTTTGAACTTTCCAGTTTATTTGTGGATATTGCTGGTTGGGTTCAAACAATTATGTTTTTCGTAAAGTTACTTATCCATATCAATTACAAGAATTTTTTTTTTCCCCCAATCAAATGCATTTCCAGTTTGATTCACTGGAACAATTTTTTTTCTAACAGAAAAATATCACAGAATACAGATTTGTCTCCATAGTGAAAAAGTCTGCCTTCTCAATGCTGCTATGTTATCATGGGCCTAATAACAACAAACATTCAGTGGCTCTTGAACAGGGCCAGCCAAAGGTAGGAGTTACACAGTTCCTCTGCCCTTTTAGCTGATTTTGTTCTTCTCCATTGGCATGGGACTGAGATGATGATTTTTTTTCTTTGGTTTCTTAATGCTACAGACAGCAGGATTATTGAGATTTCAGCTCTGTTGCTTCTGCTGAAAAATATGGATTGGAGAGAGAATTGAAGGAAGGCATGATGCATATGACAGCTCTTTTCTCCTTATCTTAGGTTCGTTGCAGAAGGGTGCCTCTGGTGCCAGTTGGAAACAAGACATTTAGTATCAAAAATGATGCAAAAAAGACATTCCCATTTTGGTTCCAGTGTTCTCATCTATTTATGCACTGTTACCCATCTTGTGTTAAGACTAGATCTGCAAAAGTGAGACACTTAATAGCAAAAACACAAAACTATTACATTGATTTGTAACACCCCATTGAAGCCTCCATAATGCAAATTATGCCTTATTAGGGACTGTTGCACATATTATGCACCACTTGATAATCTTAGTCCCAGCTAGAGGTGAAAATAAGACTAATTCGTACATTGTTTTGTACTGCCCATCATTATGGGATGTTTTACAGCTGAAGAAAGTTGCTATTTAAAAACCCCTCACTTCTTGTAGAAGCTACAGCACAGACAGAACTTGAAAATATTTTAATATTTTAATCCATTGTTGTCATTCCAAGAAGAAAGAGAAAATTGGATTTTTACTTTTCCTAAGGAATCAGATTTAATGAGGCTAGAAGATCCATGGTCAGGTTAAAACCTGTTCATTCAGGTTACACTTGCATCAACAGTCAATGACATCAGATGGGAGCTGGATCTGCAGAACAAAACAAGTGGTGCTGAGCTCCCAGCACCCATGCTACACTCATTTCAGGAGGTGCTCCTGCAGATTTGCTCATATTTGCAGCTGGAATGCAGGAGGTTCCCTCCTAGAGTGCATTTCCCCTTTACAATTTATTTTGAGACTCCATAAAATTTAATGTAATTCATTATATGAGAAGTGATGCATTTCCAAATGAAAGCTAAATTGCTTTCTGTTTAGTTTCACAATGACAGCTCCATCAAAAAGGTTCAGCCAAGTCTAGTTTAGAGTATATGCTGGCATAAGGACTGTGGAAGACAAATTCTGCAGGTGTGACTGGGAGTGGGCTGGTTTGGTCATTCCTGATTTCAGCATCTTTACCTAAATAAGGCTAAGAAACATATTTTGGGAAGATAATGAAATAAGGTCATTTTAAAAAGAACAGTTTTAGTTTTATTTTTAGTTTCAACCTAAGGGATAGTGGTAGTTGCTTGAACTGTAATTGCCACCTTTCATGCAGTTTGACAATACAAATAGCTGATGAGCACATATCCATATCACATTTAAAATTAATATGTTGTATTTCATGGCTCGAGAAAGTGTGTGAGACTTCTGATTAATGCTGACTCTAAGTGGAGTCACAGTGGAGTGATGTTTAGCTTAAGCAGCAGCTCCAATATTTTGTTTTCTGTATGACTGAGATTTGCAGTCGAATCACCGGAGCAATTTCTTGATACCTTTTGAACATCCAGCAGACCGCATAGAGAGGAGCAGGGGATATTATGGGATGCCCGCAGCCTTGGATTTCAGGTGTTTTGTTTTCAGCGGTGCTGTTTCATGTGCCCGGACTCCAGAAGTCCTGTTCCAAGGGGACTGGCGGAGCAGAGCTGCCTGCTCATCTCTGCAGTCCTGCTGCTGCTGGGAGCAGCGGGAAGGCTGCGGGTCCTGGCAGAGCAAAGCAGCGCTGCCTCCCACCCCTCTCCAGACGCTCCGTCCCCTGCAGCGGGACAGGATGCACGAACACAGCGCGGAGGGTAATGAAACATTTAGCATGAAATATCCTTGTGTGGCTGGGGGAGGTGATGGAGCGTTAACAGCAGGATTGCTGCTGTTGTGCCTGGTAATTAAGGGATGACTTTTCTGTTGTGGTAGACTGAAGGGTAAATAAATGAAGTTTACAAAATGACCTCTAGTAGCTAGTGTAGTTTATAGTATCTCTCTTGGGAATTGTGTTGCTGTTCTGCCTCAGCAGTCATCTGGACTAAGTTGCAGGGAAAAGGGACTGTTATCATTTTTTCAATTTTCTCTGCAGTTTTAAAATAAAAGAATTCATTTTCATCAATTCAAATTGATGAAATTCTGATGGGATTTTATTTTAATGTTATTTCAATGCTGTTTTTATTCTAAGCAACTGCTTTTACTTAGAGGTATAAACTTAAATGGATGTTAACTTTTCCCTCCCTTGCTTTCCAATTCGCAGCATGCTTTTCTTTAAAGGCTGTAATCTGATTTGTCACCTTTCCTTTTCTTTCAGACCATGAAAGAGTAAGTTTGCAGGTAAACAGAGAAAAGATCTGTAGTCTAAGACCCACAAGCAAAAGCAGATACTGCAGGCCATGGGAAAATAACCACTACCAATTTGATAAAGGGCATGTAGAAAAAAAATCAGTGAAGCTATGTACCTGGGTATACCTATAGAAGGGAGGGGCTGATCATCCTATTTTCGTTTTCCCTTTTTTCCCCCTTTTTTTTTTTCATTTTTTTTAGTGTCTGCCTTTTTCATGATCATTACAATGAAAAAAAAGTCCCAGAGAAAATTCTCTATATTCAGTCTGCCCTTTGCCAGGAAGTGTAATCTAATGGTCTCATCATTCATTTATTATTCCAAGAGCAATCTTAAAGTCCCAGTTCTTCGGTCTTTCTTGGTATTTTGGTCCTATTGGACATCTATTCTTGCAGTGCTTCAGCAGTGCCTGATCGTGGTTTAGTGTTGCCAGTTCCCTTCAGGGGTGGTAAAGCCATCTGCTCCTGTGGGCTTTTACAGAGCAGGGTTCCAAGATCAAATTTTATTTAACGCAGTATGTCTGCTGATGAGGATGGCTTTCTCAGCTCTTCCTTTATTGCAGTTTGTTACTAGACATGATGGTAAGTAGAACTCGGATTAAAATAATCCTTCATTTTCTTCCTTTGGCAGATCCAAGCTGGGACACTGCAGAATTCTTTAGTAATTCTGATGTGCTGCTTCTGGTTTGATTTGTTGAGGGTTTTTTTTGTTTGTTTTGTTTTTGAATAGGAAATGAAGTATAAGTTGGAACTTATTTTAGTCTTTCAAAGGCACGGAGGGAGAAATAACTGATTTAAGTGCTTATTCTCTTTGGTTACCTTTTTTCCAGAATATGTAGGAGAGTCTTAACTGACACTTAATATTGATAATGAGGTTTAAAAACATTATTTTGGTTAATAATATTACTCTGTAGGATATTGTGCATTAGTTTTTTCTAGCTGTCCGTCACACACATTTGTTCCTGCTTTCTTCATTCTCTTCCCTTTCTTCATTTCCTCCCTTTGTAGGCAATTTAGTGGCTGTTTTGTGGTACCCTGCCTTCAGGGAGGGCAAGGAGAAGGCTCCCTCAGGGTCGATACTGTCATGACTTGCCACAGAGGGGTGATGGTGAATTGGCATTTCTCTGATATGCTGCAAGTTCCATGGTGATAATGTGCAGAGTTGTCTGCTCTGCCAGATCAGCCACTTACTGACTCTTTAATGCACTGAAGCTCCTTACCAGAGGAATGCTGAAATATGGAAGCACAATAGGAATCATCAGCCTCAGTTTGAATAGGACACTGGGATTGCCATGCAGATCCCCATAAAGAAAAAGCAAGTTTTAATATGTTTTAAAAGGTAGAAGACAGCACCGTTATTTTCAGGCTGAGATCATCTATTAAATGTATCTGTATTTATAGTTACCACACAGATTTAGTAAAGGACACAAGAGAAAATGTTTTCTTAGACCTTATCCTTTTTCTGTGCCATCAGCAAATATTTTTTCTCTTGCTGATTTTCTTCTGGAACTAAAATATTCAATAATGACATGACAGGAACCTGGAGAGACTAATCAGTCATAAACTAATTCCAGTGTGTTTTTCAAAGTATGTTTGAGGTTTAAAGTCACAACTGCTCAACTTTGAAATGTTTTCTAGTGCTTTTCTAGTATTTTGTCAGTAGTCTTTGTTCTGGGAGAGCATCCTTCCAGGTTTTTGTAAATTAATTCAATTTAGTGTAGCAAGAACATTTTTGTCTTATGCAATTTTTCCAGAGGTGGTCAGGAATTTCTTTGAGTGATTTATTTCTCAATAATTTGTTTTCCTTCCCCTTGCCCACAAAAGAAAAGAAAAAGCAGGGGTTTTTTGGTGTTGTGTTTTTTTTTTTTTAATTTTATTTTTTGTTTGTTTGTTGTTGGTTTTGGGGTTTTTGTTGTTTTTTTGTTTGGGGTGTTGTTGGGATTTTTTTGTTTCCCTTTTTCTTCCAATTGCTAATGCAGTTTGGAAAGTCAGGTTTTGCCTAAATGCTTTAATTTTTCCCTTGAGAGAATCCACCTTTGAGTGGCTGCCTTGCCCAGAAGGCATATGTTAGTTTTGTTTGTTCTTAGCAGCAGGGAAAGCCTGGATGTGCTTTGGGAAGAGGAGGCTGGGCACATGCTCTCTGCTGCCTCGCCTGCAAGGCTCTGATGAAATGCCATTTCCTGAGAGAAACAAGTGAAGTCAATAACATCCTTCCCAGCAGGCAACTGGGAAGCTGGGGAAATATAATTTCACTGGTCTGAAAAAAATTCTTTTCTGGAAAATGTTGCCCATGAAACTTTGATGTGTGCCTTTTCTACTTTGTCATGGCTGGGAATAAATTACTCCCACCCTCTTTGGAAACACAAAGGTCTTGTCAGAGAAAGTTTTCTTACTTTTTTTCCCCTCCTGATTTTTTCCTTCCACATCCTCATTCTTCCACTTTGCGTCAAAGGAATTTCTGGGGGTGTTACAGCAGGGTAAGAAAGGTTAAACAAGATGAATTTTATACTAACTAATCATGTTTAAAATATGTGGAATGGAGAGCTCATCAGAAAATTGGTTTCTCGTTGGGCATTCACATGATGATCTACATAATTTTTCCTGTCACTTATGTAATTAAATTTAAGGGGTATTGAATTTGAAAATTTATATTAACCTATAATATGTGATGGAAATGTCTTTATTTCTCCTTTTTTTTTGGCAGCCAGTACAAGGCTTTGACTATGCCAAGCAACACTTGGGTCAGCAGGGAGCAGAAGATGAGGTTTTGCCTGTAACTCAGGAGACTGTCATACTTCCACTTCCAGTTAGAGATGCTCCTGCCTCCCAGGAGAGAGAAATTACACAGGATGGGAGCACCATCAAAACTGCCAAATCCAATGAAACAAGGAAGAGGTACGGACTGGCATCTTTCCACAGAGGGGTGGAATAGGGTGCCTGCTGCTTGTTGCTGTAAGGTTTGGCACTCAGGCTGTGTGTGTGGCACATGGTTCCTCCATGATGTATCCTTGGTGTGCTGCTGGTCTGTGCTGGGTGTGTAAGATTGCTGCAAAATATGAGAGAAACTGAAGTGAAGCCTTCACAGGTTGTATATGCTTAGAGGCAGTAAAGGGGAAGTGGCTTTTGTGTGCATGGTGGAGTTGTACAAGAGATGAGCCCAAATGAAACATGGGACCTGTAGCATGAACACTGGTCATTTCTCAGTGAACCCAAAGACAGGACCTTAGCCACTGTAAATTGCTGTAATTTCACTGGCAGACTGTCACTCCAGAATTGGCCTCCATGCCTTCATTACCAGGAGGGAAAATCCTAACCATCTATGACCTCTAGATCCAAAGTATCTGTAGTAGGACAAAACTTCTGGGAGTGTGAGAATAGACTAGATAACATCACGGTCTAAGGTGTAAAGTGTCCCAGGTTTGCAGTCTTTTCATACTAAGTCTCCTGGGTTGTAGGATCACAGATTCAAGGTTCCCAGGAAACTATCTGGCTCCTCCTCTTTTCTGCTGTGGGGTCAAACACACCCCTAACTCAACTTTATCTACCTTATTTTAGAGTCTTCTACTGGTGGGATGATCACAGCCTCCTCCAGCAATCTGTTCTCTTCTGCCTTTCCTGTTAGGAAATTTTACCTCGTGTCTCCTCTCAATCATAATCAGAATAGCTGAATAGAAGGTTATTATTTCTTGTCTCGGTCATCACAGGCAAGGAGAGCTGATTATCCCTTTATCCTGGCTGTTCTGCATGCTTTGTGTCCATTTTTCCTTGACATTAAATTAGAGTGGAGCTGAAGAGTGATACTGAAGGGATGAGAGGAGCATAAAACTATTAGGTAAACAGCCTGAATAGAGGTAACAGTTGTTGTGTAGTTCACAAGCATTACACAATCCTTGTCTCTTGAAGGGACTTGATAACATAAAAGAAGAGTATCTCGCTAGTGCAGAGAAATTCTATAGAAAACCAGATCTTCATAGCTGAGTCACCTCGTCTTGTACAATGACATTTGGCCCTTTGGAGGAATGGAAAAGCTTGGAAAACTCAGCACAATATTGCTGTGCACTGTGACAGGGACACACTGGAGCCATGTGCAGCTGTGGGAAGTGCCGTGCTAGGAGGTGTCAGCCGGCACAGTGCAGGGCTGGAGGACCCAGCACTGCTGCTCTTCTTGCTGGGCAAACATCCCCACTGGTCGTGAGCTGAGGCTTTCCCTGCAGAGTGATGGAGGCAGAAGGATCCTGAGCTGGTGCCTGGTTTGATGTACTTCTTTGGCTGTCTAGTAAATCACCTGGAGTTTGGAAAGAGCGGTCTGTGGGGAATACCAGTAGAGAAGAGTGAGCCAGCTGTGTTTGAATGCAAACTGTTATTCTGCCATTTAATGTCAGCAATGTGTTGTTCACATTATAAATCACTCAAACTGTGAGGGTTGGCTTATATAGTCGATGTGAACTGAACAGTACTTTCAAAGTCTTCCCTCCTCTGATGGAATGACAAATGGAAGATGACCATGACACCAGAAGCTGGTGCTGGACCACCACAGGTTAAGTCTTTGCAGGAATTTTCTTGAAAAATGTTTTGAAGCCTCTCCAAAAGCCATGTGTAAATACACCTAAAAAAGGCAAACCAGCCCTATTAATTAACCCTCTAACAAAAGTCATTAAGCACTTCACTCAGTCCTTTGAATGAACTCGGAAATCTCCCTTTAGTTAATCTGCACCGTTTTAAACAAACGTTGATAAGCAAACTTGATCCAAAAATTCACAGGAAAGTTATTCTCATTATGTGTTGAACCTTGGTGCCCTTCTAAGCAAATAACTAAGAGTTAGTTTTCCCTCCTTCGGGGTGATTACTTGAGTAAGTGAGAACATGCAGAATTTTAGTATTTTTCGTTCCCAAGAGCTGTGTGTGGGGATGGAATTTAATGGTTTCTGAGGATGAAGAAATCTGTCTTGACCTTCATGTATTTGCTCTTTCATCCAAGCTACTTTGCAGCCTGGAAAGGCCAATTTAAATCAGACTGCCATGAAGTGTCTGGTAACTGATCTGAATATCTTCTCTGGTATCACCACTGAAAGAAACTTCTCAGTTATGATGGCCACTTAAAAAGGATGAATATTTAGATTAGTGACAGCAGAAATCATTGTGCGAGCTATCCATGCTCACTTCTTTTCTGTGTTCCCAAGTGGAGCAGATTTTTTTCAGGTGTTGATCTGTCCCTGGATGAATTTTTTTACCAGGGTAGGATTATTCATTAGGCAGTGACAGACAGGTTTATAGGAGAGAAATCCTGCTACACGGGAATAAATATTCTCAATAGAATTTAAGAAAAGAATCCTGAGGCTGGACTGAGCTGGGTTGCATGCTGAGTTCTTGTAGAGCCCTGTAGCTGGAAAGAACCAGGCTCAAATTATGTATATATTTTCTTCCTAAGGTATCTTCAAAAGAGAGCCCCCAAGAATTGCTTTTCTCATATTTGTCCTTTACTGTTCTGACTACAGTAAATGCTTTCTACTTACACCAGACAAGGTGGTCAGAACTGGAGGTAAATGAATGTTTCAAGCTGATGATTTAGTACTGACAATAATTTACAGGATGGTTTTGACAGTTGTTTTCCTTTAGTACCATTTTCTGGATACAAAGCCATTGTGACAGCAATAGAACTTGATTTGATTTTTTTCTCTGTAAATGAAAGTCTTTGTGACTACAACCATTTTTTTTTCTCCAATGCAACCTCCTTACATCACCCTGTCATTGGCTGTGACAGTTCAGTGGTAGATTGCAGATGGGTGTGTGGATAACTACACAGGTCCTGTAGATAGTTTTCATTCTCTTTGTGGCAAATTTCACATCTAAAAACAGCGTGATCCTGTGTCTGGATATGAACTAGCATCAAATGTACCATTTTCTACTTTGGCCTGCTTTTCCCAATTTGTGCATTAGGGTTTAAGTAACTTGCCCACCCCAAGAAGGAGGGAAGCTCTGCTGAGAGCTTGTTCTCAGTGCAACCCAGGGTCATGCTGCTCCTTTCTGTTCCTGCTGCTTGGTGGGACTGAACATGCAGCAGTTCTGCCCTGCCCTCCCTCCTCACCCTGGGCAGGGGCAGTTTCAGGGCAAGGATATGGAATGGCCGGGTAAAACAAGCATTTGCTTAGGAGTTTCAGCAAATGGTACCGGTTAAACCAGGTTATATTCCAAGAGGAGAAAAGGAAAATTTTCTTATCACGTTGTGCATGCATATGTATAAAGTGCGTGGGCGAATTTTGCATTGTGGCTGACAACAGTTAAGTCTAAATGCGGGCTAAATAATAAAGGAATTGGTTTAACCATACATACAAAAACAAAGGTCTACTTTACTTTAACTGGGTAAATGACACTGAATTGATAATGGGACTTTTTGTTCTCTGCAGTGGCACTTCTGTCATTGTGGAGCTTGTGCATAAGTGCTTGCATTCAAAGCCACTAAGATGCCCATTAGCCCTGAACTAATTGAGAAAGTCGTGTTCACCTCCCACCACTCTGTTCCTACCTTTACCGTGTTCCTGTGCACAGTTTATATTCTGTCTCCTTTTGGTACAAAATCAGACTTGAAAACGCAGTGATGCAAACTGTGCAAATGAAATAACCTTGAAATGGGGTTTATAAGGAAGAACTCACATCCTCCCTTGTTGCTATGGTTACTTGCAGCCGGTCCCCGAGTCAGAATGGCTCCATCATCAGCAATGGGTCGGGAAAGCCCAGCTCTGGACGGAGCTCCCTCCAGAAAGTAATGGCACCACAAAAAGTGACAAAAGACGAAGGAAGGAAAAGAAACGGTGAGAAGTGTTTCTTGGTGAAAGCTGCTTGTGGTCCTTCCCATAGCCATACCCACACAGGCTCTAATGATGTTGAATCCAGCTTCTTGTACCCTCAGCAGTACTTGGGATTTTGTGTGTGTAGCTGACCTGTTGGGTTTTTCCTTCCCCTTTGCTGCTATGACTACTTCTCAGGCTCCCATGAAACAGTGTGGTGTTTGCTCTTTGTGTGGGCATTTGTAAGTTTGCTTTCTGTTTTTTTTTTTTACCTTTTTTAATTGTTTTTTCTAGAAATACCAGTAAACTAATGAAGACATGATGCTGCTCAGTAGGTGGACAGCTTTAGGAGGTTTACAGATATTTTATTGTGTAGACTCCTAAAATATTAATTTCCATTGCTGCTGTTGCTAAGCTGGCCCAGATCTGCTGAAGATGAATTAATTAGACAAAAATTAATTTGAGAAAGTGTGAAACATCCAGTGCTTTATCTTTCAACCACTTACCATTCTTGGCACATCCATTTGTTATTAACACTTACTGGCACCTTTTCCTGATGCACCCAGGACTCTACACTGGATGTTTCTTGCAAGACCTTGGTCGACAGTGGTGACCTTATGCCTTGAGATGCATCAGTAACATCTGATGAGAGTAGAATTTGATCCCTTTCTTCCTTGCTTTTCTTTTTTATGTCTCTCTACATATTTCTCCTGAGTTATAGCTTAGCTCCCATAGCTGTGTTTTTCTTCTGAATAGAAAAGAGTGGCTAATAGGTTCTAAGTTTCAAGGTGTTTAATTAATTTTTCACTGTATCAAATATAGATATTTTTACAAGACAACAACATTTATGGTTTCCAGAGTTAAAAGCTGTGATTTATGGTGTCTTCTTTTTTACCCAGTCAGGGAAGCCAATATTCAAAACCAGTGCCAGGTGATGTTTATGTGTGTACACAAAATAATTTAGTGAAGGTACTTTTTGTTTTGTTAGGTTTTGAATCTTCAGAAAAAAGTAGTAAGAACTCTGGGGTTTTTCTTGTAGAAATGACTAACACCTAAAATCTTTTCTTATTATCTGAACTGTAGTGCATTTCTAGAACATAAACTTGTACTTAAGGAAATCTTCAATGTAATATAAGGAAATACTGATGCTTTATTTTAAGTCTTAATTTCATTAGACGTTTAGCTTCAACTTTATTTGATAGGAATAACTTTGCATTTTTCAAATTATGCTGGAAAACTAATAACTGCTTTATTGTTTATTTTACTTTCCTTCTTCATTCTTCTGAAAAGAAAAATGTCTGAATCATGGTGTAACTTAGCAGCTAACTGCTTTCTAGTTCTAGGGCCCTAGGAAAAACATCTTTAGTGTATACTCCATTCATACTGTGGATTCTTACCATTTGTTCCTACTACATGCTGTCACCTGAGCTCCTGTGTCAAAAAGGCAGAGAAATATTTGCCCATTTAAAAAGTAGTAGTTCTGCATAAATATGAAATATGAAACAAGCTGGTTTTGTGTGACTGTTCTGGCTTTGGAGGAACCTGTGTGTGACACCTCATCTACAGAGTAGAGTCTGCTGGGGGAACTTCCTTCATTTGACTGCTGTGGCCCTACAAAGGGTAACCTGGTATTTTCCAGGTACATATATGAATGGGAATAAATACCTTGTTCCCTGGTAAAAGAGATGGGGACTTTTTAGCTGTGGGCATATCTTTCTAAGAGAGTTTCCTCAAACAACTCTTTCAGAACAGCTTGTGAGAAGGAGGATGTGGTCGTGGCAGATGAAATGACCTCCCCTTATCAGAATTACAGAGTTGACTTTGGAGTTGTGTGATCCAAAATGCCTACTGAAGTTGAAATTAAAAACCCCTAAAAAATCAAGGCACTCATTACTTCTCATCACAAAGCCCACACTTTGTTCCCCGGTGCTGTGATTACAAACACTGTTGTCATCTCTGATGGTTTGTTCTTCTTGCAGGGTTTTACCTTTATCCAGTGTGATGAGCATCCATAGAACATTTTGGCTGTTTTTCCTCTCAGTCTAAGAAAGAAGCTGCTTTTCTCCCAGTTTTTTGCTCCAGTTCTCCAACCTGGCTGTAGGCTGACGGCTCTAAGGCACACGTCAGCAGAAGCAGCAGCACATTTTCTTCTCTGAAAAAGCAGCATCTTCAAACTGGAATGAATCCCTCGATGGTCACGTGTTTGTTTTGGGGACTCCAAGTTAGAATGGCTCATTAGTTGCCATAGTTACATACCAATTTTAGATTCTATTTCTTGCTGACATTTAGTTACAGGGAAAAATGACAGCACTGGATGTTACCTCAGTACGTAAATTCTATATGGCTTGTATCAAAATTGACTCCAAATGGAGTGTGTCAGGGCTGAGAGTGAACAATGTGAAACCAGCATAGACTGACAGGTGTGGTTTCAGGACCTGATGTTTTTGAGGATCAGGAGAACTCTTCAGCTGAGCATTATTTCTACAGAAAACATGAATAAAATATCTACTTGTGTCAAACAGCTATAAGCTTGTGTAAGATAATTGCACGCTTATTCTTGGAGAACACTTATTAATATATTATTGGAAAGTTTCCTTTCTAAAAGTTGATGAGTTATGCTTTCATTTAATTCATGCACTTAAAAAAAAATGAAAACCTTAAAAAAGCACCCAGTTCTGTATGTTATAGGACTGTAATATGAATGAATCAGCCTGAGATGGGTTTGTAAGAAAGTGTGAAGAGAACAACAGGATCTTAGCACTTTCACCTATCCTTTTATCAGGTCAATCATTATTCAGGGAGAAATAAAATGCTGAATGCACTTGTACCTAAAGAACTAAAACAGTCTGCAATACAACGTTTCCTTTCACAAACTCCTCACAAAATGAAACCAGAGAAATTTATATATATATGTATTTTTATATATATTCCCAACCTTGAAGTGCTTGATCTTGCAACCTTCCTATGAGCATCTTTGAGAGAGTGTGACTGCTTTTTTTTTTTTTAAGAAAACAAAAGCTTTAATTTGCTAGCAGTTCTTAATGAAACATATGACTCCACACTTTCTGGGCTAAGAACTTGTTGAATTGAGCTTAAATTTGTACTTGAACCTCATCATCACAAAAGGACACGTCGCAGGTGGAGATGTACAGGCAGCATTCCCAAAGAGTCAACCTTGTTTGTGTAAGAAACCTTCCTTTCTTCCTCCTAGGGATCCCTGGAGCAGCTTCTCATCTTTCAAGTATTTGGACATTGTCTTTGGAAACAGGTGTAACTTTTCAGAAGTAATTCAGTCAAGTGCCTCACTTCTTTTTACCTGTCTCTCAGACTATACATTTCCTTTGTCCAGGCAGAAGCTGTCTTTGGGAACAAAGTAACAGGGAGGAAAACTTGGCTGTATTGTTGGTTTAGCTAAAATCAAAGGGATTTTTGGGTGTAACTCAGCCAAGCTATGATACACTGCCTCCTTTATTCTACAGAAGCGTGGGCCCCTAGTTTTCACACTGTCTGATGTGGCAGCTCATCATCAGAGCCTGTTTTTTTGAATTTCTGAGCAGTTGTCTGTAGTGACTCAAAATAAAATTGAATGTGGCAACAGCAATGGAATCCAGTGGCAGTGGCGTATGGCCTGCTTTGACACAGACACCATCCTCACTGGAGGATCTGGTGCACCCCAGCACCCTTCATCTGTCTGCCTTTTCTGTGCTGGATGGGGTGAAATCAAGTCAGTGGAAAGGGCTGTTTCTTGCCAGTTTGACTGTTTAGAATTGGTTTTCTAAACTCAGCAAACCAGGCAGACTCTCTAGTGACTCCAGAGGATCATGGCAAATTGGGACAGATGCCCTGCTCTGGAGGTACTCGCCTTTCTCTTTCCATATATGTGCAGATTTGAAGTGAGATCGTTCCCATTCATGATTTCTGTGTGTCTGAAAGGCTAAGAAATCAAACTGCTGGGAAGAATTCATGGTGTAGAGAGAGGATTCTATTCTTTTCATTATTCGTTTCCTCATCCTGAAGCATTAGCTTCATTTGCCCCAGAAAGGGTGCCAAATGGGTCTTGGTCTAACTCTTCACCCCCTTACAAAAAACTGCTAAGCTTTTTGGAGTAATTTACTGATAATTAACCATATAGAGATAAAACCTTGAAGAATAAACAAAATCCAGTTGTTCAGCTGGAATTCTGTGTATTGGCACCACTCTCCTTGAGCCTTTCAGATGCTTTATGCATTGATTCTTATTTTTTCTTCCAAAGATTCTAGCTTGTGTGACACAGCCTAATATATCCCTGTACAGTTTCAATTTCTTCCACTGCTTTTTTTTTGGTTGTTGTTTACTTGCTTTAAATATCGAGAGCACTGTGACCCTGCTGGCATCCTGCTGGTGACAGTGAACCCTTTGTTTCTTCAGACTTAGTCAATACCATTTCCTGCTGCTTTCTCCACTTGGTTTTGGTCTGCAAGGGGCAGCCAAGTGTTATAACCTATTCTGTGAACTTCTGAGCACACCTACAAAGCAAAAGTACCAGTGCTCCATTGCCTCTTTCCCCAGAATTGGAGGAAAACAGCACCTCCAAATTGTCCATGCAGCACGAGTAGGGCACCTAAAGTGTTGTATTCACAGGTGTGATGCAACTTGCATAGAGTAAGTGGAAAATACTTTCTGCTTGGCCTCTTTGGCTAACACAACTTGTCTTTTTAAAAAAATTTTTTTGTAAAATTATTGTTTTTCAGCCAGTCTTTTTGATTGCTTTTCTCATGGCAAGAAAAAACTCATACATTGTTGCTAAGGTGACTGTTGCAGCAGATCTCTGCAGGATCTGGGATCTGCAAGTGGTCGCACAATTAAGTATTAATTCATTCACATCTGCCTTCCCCTCTGGATGAGCTTTACTTTGCCACTGATTGAAACTGACAGCAGTTCCCATCCAAGCAATAATTTGGAGAGCATCTAGATTGATGCCATCAGATGTAGTGGCAGTCTGAGTGGTTATGATTTTTCACTAATATGTCAGCACTGAAGAAGACAAATGGTTTTATTGTGCAAACAGAAAACTATTTCTGCAAAGGTTTTTAAAACTCCTAGAGCATTACTTTGGCAAAAAATTAGCTTCTGTTGTAGCTTCTTATGCCTTCTCTGTCTTCTTTGTATAGTCGTCATCCTTGTCAGTTAAATAATTTTTTTTTTTAGTTATCAAACATACCTAGGATGATATTACAGAAGTGCCAGCCAAGAAAAGGGTCTGATGGATTCACTGAAAGCATTATGAAATGCATGATCTTTTTATGAATGACTTTGATATTTAAATGTATGAGGCAGACAGAGGAGAAGACTTGACCACAGAGAGGGACAGCCTTGCTTCTGCTTATAAGGAGAAGAAACCTTCACAGAAAGTGAACAAAACAAGCAGCAAATGGACAAGTAGACACCACATGTATACAGTTTCATAGAAAACCTGCAAATACCAGTTTAGAGATCTCAAACACCCTGCTCAGGTGACTCCTACTTCAGGATCCCAAGCAAACCCCGGGCTGCAACACCTCAGGCACATCACCTAGAATTTAGCAGAACTTAGATGTAGGAAAATACTGTCCAGGAGAAGTCATGAGCTGCTTCCATTAGTCTGTAAGATGTCTGCTTCTGAAAATATTTCTGCTGTTTGTGAAAAGTTTAGAATTGCACTGTCTTGCAATTGGATGTACTTGGATGCAGTATCTTATAGAGAGGTATTTCTGTGCTGAATAGGTGCAGATATTAAAGCTAGGAAACTTGTATTTAACTTGCAGGCTTATCAATTCCTTCAGAAACAGGTGTTTCTTTATCGCTAAGAGCTCTTGTTCATACCTGTCTGGAGATAATCATCTGACCAAGAGAATGACTTGGGTAATGTAGAAAATGTTGAAGTTTTTTTTTGGCTTTCTTGGGTTTTGTTTTTTGTGGGTTTTTTTGTGGGTTTTTTTGGAAGAGAGATTTTCTCTAAAATAAAAATAATTTCCCTATTATTAGGTAACATTCAGGAGTCAGGTTTTCTGTTTGAAGTATTGATATGTGGGCTCTTTCCTAAGGAGTTATTCTTTTAGCTCTATGGCATAGTTTGCTCCTTGTCAAACTGTAGGTATTCTCTGTAGGTATGGTTACAATGTTTGTCTTCCCTTCATGCAAAATTAATCTTTGAAAATTTTTAATTCTTCGTTGAATGACTTAAGAAAAGGGAGAGCAGGTCCACCTGTTTTCAACTCTTTCCCAAGTTTTGGCTCTATGCTTTTTGTTCCATTGATTTCATTCTTTTTCTGAGGATTCCAAAATCAGTCAAATGGTTTCTTCTGACCAGGACATCGCACATCTTTGTTTAAAGTGTTTGTCTTTAAGGTTACCTGGTTCACACATGATTTAAATGTCTTTGGTTTTTTTAATTTTTTTTAAAAAGGGTAAGTATTTCAGTCCTTTTCTTCCTCTCTTCCAATATATTTTGGTGGGGGAGAGCAGAGGAAAGACAAGGTAGAGGGAAAGAGAGAAAAAAATCTTGTTTCGCCCTCATTGAAATCTTTGGCTGACAAAACTAAAACTTTTGGGTTTTGACTATAAATTAATAACGAAATAGAAATGGAATACTTTTACATGTCTAATCGTTTTTTAACCATTCAGAGCTACAGTTCCACAGCTCTTTTTCCCCAGGACCAGTGTCACGAGTGGGTAGCACCACCTGCTGGCACTGTCTGCTGGAAGTAGCACATTGCTGCATGGGAATGGGAGGATGATAGCATCCCTGAGGCACGGAGCAAATCTTGTGTACTCATAGCTGAAGTGGTGTGGATATAAATCATCGGTGATGGTCCTGCTCTTCAAGGACCCAGTGCCACACTGATCTTGACTGCAATTGGCACTAAACCTGAATGAATGATTGCTCTGGATATATCTTCATGCATTTCAGCCACAGAAAGATTAGGAGGAAAAATTCAATCTCAGTGGATCGTGTGGCATGAGCTATCTAGCATAAGGTGTTTTGGAGATGGGAAGTTGCTGTTAAGTAGATGATTAAGTAGGGTTTTGCCCTTTTTGGCTGCTGAATCTCTGTATGTCACTCTGTGTGCACACAAACAGTGCAAGGAAGAGTAAAACAACGACTCCATAAGAATGTTGGAACATTAAAACCATCGATTTAAATCTGTGTTGCTAATTATAATAAGAAAGAGTGCCTATTGTGAGTGGCCATGAAGAATATGTGGGCAGTTTTCTGAAGTTTTCCATCCTGTTCAGTTGCTCACCTAGCTGAGGTGCTGGATGGGTGGACTGGTCCAGGGCAGGGATACACAGGAGAAACAAATACTCCAGGACTCTCACATTTCTCTGAACTCCCTTTAGTTTGTTTTTCAAAGCTTGGAGGTTGTTGTGGTTTAATCATGTTATAAATGCTTGCTGTAAATTCTCTCAGAAAGAGCTGGATAAGAACAAATAATAAAACTCCCACGCTGCTTGCTATGGTTCACTGCCACTACAGACTTACAGCAGTGTGTCAGTAACTGCAGATCACAGGCTCTTTATCACTTACCAATAAAAAAAAGGGGCAATGGGAAAAAACATGCTTGTATATTATAGATGCCAATTAATGAACAAACCTGCTAAGTTTAAGTGGAATAGAATTGCAGTTTCTACTCCCATTTGGCTTTCATTTCCATGCCAATAGCACTGCAGTAGATGCAGGAGATGTGCTCACTAATGAGAGGGCTGATACTGAAGGTGCTCTGTGGTGCTAGTGTTTCACATCAGAAGTAGGTCTCATCTGTGATTTCTGTTTCTTTTTACCCTTAATTTTTCTTTCCTTTAGTGGTTCTTTGAACTGTCGGAATTCTGTTTCGTTAAGCAAAATTCTTGGTTTCTAATCCTGAAATGAGGACTGAGGAGACAACCTGTAGCTAGTCATGCTCTCTGTGGGTGCTGGGCATCACTGCTGAGGTCTCAGCAAGAGCAATCCTTCTGAAACAGTGGGGTAGAAACAAGCTGTACTTCTTGGTGCTTTTTGCTTAAGTAGGGTACGCAGAGGATGTTTAGAAAGAATCAGGTTTTTCAAGCTGATGCTTAGACAGAGATTTTGGACGTGTCTGGCTCAGGCATATGTGAAGAAAGGCAGCCAAAGAGAAGGAATTCCACAATTTTGTGGTACTTGGACCACTGATGAAATATTATCCAGGCTCACCTGAGCAGTAGTGATCAAGAGAGACCATCTTTGCGGGTGAAAAATACAACTCAGACAAACTTTTTCTCTTGGAGATAGTCATGTCACACCAGAGGTACCTCGTTAGGGTAGTGTGTAGATTTCAGCAGTGAATTACACACAAGTTCCAATTTCCAGAACTGCATCTGGTGACTTACATGAGAAGTGGTTCAAAATTCTCCCAGGGAAGAGTGTCCGTGCTCCACTTTTATACTCATTGTAACGTGGACACTTTCCTGTTCACGTGTGGTCTGTGACAGGCAAGGATCCCTTAGTTATCTGGTTCTGATGTGATCTTGCAGCATGGTTGTCAGTGGGAGTCTGGCAGCTACTTTCATTGAGCCAGGCTTATGATCTGCTTGTTCCACTGAGCACATAAATTTAGAGTGTTTGAACAACCCCAGGGAGGGACAAGGGGATTTCAGACCCACTAAAGACTCTATTGTATTTGGACAGTTCTGTGGAGCTGGAGGAACAATATTTAACAACACAGTGATTTAACCCATATATTACTCAAAAGCTCAAGCAGTGCCAACTCCAGTCCACGCTGAGCACAGACAGAAAGATAATGAGCTTACTCTGTGGGTTCATATTTTATGTTACTGCTGTCAAATATTTTCTTACAAATCATTGGCTCTCTAAACTGCTGAGTTTATACAAGCCCATTGTAATTTGTGCAATGATTAAATATTAAACTGGAGTGTATTTTCAGAGGAAATAAATTTAGAGCAGACCACTTTGTTCTTTAGCAGAGGATCTCTTCTCCTGTCAGTAAGGAGATGGAACAAACATTCTTTCCTCTAATAACCTAATTATTCAAAAAATGTTTGCAAGGATCTCTTTGTAGAATTTGTAGTCTTGCTTTAGTGTCATTCTGTCATTCCAAAATGAGGATAGGTGGTTTCAGATTCAGCAACTGACAAGGTGATGCAAGTTTACAAATAAAATTTTGAGGAAAAGGCCTAATGATATGTAAAAGAATTATCCATTTATATGGAAACCTAAAACTAAAGATGTTTTGCTATGCCATTTAATTTTAAAGACTTACAGAAACTTTTGTCTGTGTCTTAAGAAATTTTAGCAGTTTAGCTTTACAGATACGTGAGGTACTGCCTTGCAAAGCAAAAAATTAACAGAAAATTGGATCCCATCAGTTTCTTAAGAACATTTTAACACACCACAGTAATGCTTTTGTTTTAATAAATGGCATTTTTAGCATTAATAACTTTTGAAAAATAAACATACTTATTTTAGCAAATTTTGAGTGTGCTCTTGTAGTATGAGACAGAAAAAAACAGCTGCACTCTTGGATTAGATCAGGTGTAACTACTGATGCCTTGGCATGGGGGGACTTCTGTGTGCATGTTTCCATGTGAAAGCTAGGAAAAATACTTTAACTTTCATTGTCATTTTCATACAATTTTCTATTTCATTCTTCTCCTTTTTTTCCATCTTATTAATGCAGATTGGAAATCAACCTTCTTTGGGGAAGTGACACATAATCCTTTGAATGCATAATGTTTTCTGTGATCTAATGGGATGTTTTTTCCAGTGTAAAGTTCTCCCAGGTTTGCCCCTTGAGTGTACTGAGCACATCATTAATCTAAAGCATGTACTTGCTGCATTTCACCTTGAATATTCAGCAAAAATACCTGTCTCTCTACGCTGAGTAAGTTTGATGTGTTTTAGTGCCCATGAGTGATGAAGAGGAGGGAGGCATGCTCTTTGATAACATTGCCAAATCTGCTATTGACCCCTTTGACACCTCCTCTGGGTCGGTGCAGCTCGTAGCGATCAAACCCGTGGCCCTGCCTGCTGTTCATGCTGCATCAGAGAGGAGCCAGGAGTCTGCCATCATTAATGGAGAGGTAAGGACCCTCTGATAATGTTTCCAGCTGTTTCCTTGGCTACAGCCACAAGTGGAACAATCTTAAGCCTGTTAGAGTTGAGGGATGGTAGGAGCTTTTCACCCTGATGCTATATAAGAGAATTTAAGATCTGCTCTTTCACAATGCACCTGCGAATGCCTGCAACCTTGGAAGAGGCAATTTTCTATATTTCTACCTTCCCAATGTCTTTCTCTCTTATATTAAGTTAAAAAAAATGAGTAATAAAGGCAGAAAGCAGAATTGGATCTTTGTCTACATGAATTCTGTGGCTGAGCGTGGAAATGTGTATAGATCATCTGGGTGCCAAGCTGAACTTTCTGTACTGGGAAATACATCTCATTCAGAGTGAGAAGGGATGCAATGGGACCATGGCCTTGCTCAGTCTGCACTCCAGCCTGTGCACAGTCTGCAGTTGTTTCCTGGGAAAAAAGTGGGGTGGCACAAATGTCTGATCCAGATGCTGGCCCAAGAACATGCTTTGACTCCAACACTTATATTCATGTTTTGATGTAGATTTAATCAAGACTGGTCCATTTACAAAGGGCTGAGGCTTTCATGTAGTTGTTAAACATGATGGGAACAAGTCAGAGAGGTGTCTTGTTTGCAAACTCACACTGCAACAGTCATTTAGAGATTCAGACAGGATCTCCCTGATGCTGTTTAAAAGCACCAGGGAGGGCTGCTGCCAGAGACACAGTAAAAGACAGTGTTAGCAGGCTTCCCATGTGGGCCTCGATTACAGCAGTCCGTTGTCTTCCATTTCATACCTGTATTTTGAGTCCTGATGTGTCATGTAGCTTCCCAACTCGGAGAAAGGCTTATTTAGATTTCAGCATCTATTTCCTGTAAGGCAGCAGGATGACACACCTGGTGCTGTGTTCTCCCTTGTCCATACACTTGCTGTAATTTGTGAGAAATCTGTAGAATTAGACACTGAAAGCACAAATCCCAAGTAAATTCCTGATTTCCAAGTAACTGCCAATTTGAAGCAGGAGGGAAATTTTCTCAATACTTAAGAGCAACCATGGGACTGAGCTCTACCAGATCAGATCAAACACCCTTTCTTAAGGATCTTCTCTGACAGGGGCCCATAACAGATTTGTAAGGAAGCATATAAATAAAAGGAGCATTTGATGACATTTCACTAGAGTTTTTCCCCAGCCATCAGCGATAGTTTGATTTGATGATCTGAGACTTTGTGTGGTCAGGGAGGATGTCTCTGTACTTACAGGACCCTAGAAGAGTTTTCATCAGTGAGTTCTGCCTGTGGTGCCCAAAAACAAGCACAGTGTTGGGTCACACCAACTGGCTAACATCATCAGTGTTTTTCTTCAGTGGGTGTATCTGAGTCACTGTTGTAATGGTACATGGGTTTTAGGCTAAAATTATTTAACCATCTGCCAAGCCATAAAAATGCAGCGACTCTGTTCACTTGCAGTTCCCCAGTGCTTACAGATGGCACAGTGTGGTACAGAACACGCTCTGAAAGATGACACATGCAGTGCATCAAACACACTCTGACAATATCATTTGGAAGTAGCCAGCCCACCACCATCCTCTGAACATCTTCTTGCCTTTTAGGTGAACAAGGCTTTGAAGCAGAAGTCTGATATAGAACATTACCGCAACAAGCTGCGCTTGAAAGCCAAGAGAAAGGGGTACTATGATTTCCCACAGGTTGATAACAGCAAGGGGCTGATAGAGAGAAAAAGAATGTATGAAAAAAACCAGAAAGAACTTGACCACATTTTGGATCCAGATGCAGATGTCTCATCTCCATTTGCTGAGCCTAAGAACAGGTGAGAGTTTTTATATGCACTTCTTCATCTGGGAGGCAAATTGATGTCCAGAGAGTCAAAGGGCTGTTCTTAATGAGCCAGCTGTTTGTTGTATGGGTACTGGTCCCTCCTGCTTTGTAAAGAAAATTCATACAACCCATGGAAAACATGTCCTCTTGTAAAACTGCAATTTGGTTAAAAACAAACAAATGGAAAGATAAAAAAAAAAGGGTCTCTTGCAAGTTCTTGTGAATCATTTTCAAAGGTAAACAGAAAAAGTGGTAGTAATTTGTTTGGTAATACTGAGAGTACATTTTAGGCAGGAAGTTAGCATTGAAATTTGTTCTTTTCCAAAGTTCAGTGGTGTTATTATTTTGTCATTATTGTTATCTAAGTATAACTATTGCAGTAGGCATGAGATAACAGAACCAGTATGTTGTCCGTGTATTTCAGTAAGTCCTGCAGGGATAGTATGTGTAAGGTAGTGTGTGTACCTGTTACTGGTGATCATCCTGTGCCTTTAACAGAGAAATTCATAATTTGCTCATCTGTGATGTGAAGCTGGCGTATCGTAAAGCAGTACTAATGTTTGATTAACACTTCACTGTCTCTTGAGGACGGCACACCAGTAGTATTCATCTCCCCATTTTAGAAACAAGGAGGGAGAGCACATGCTGATTCTGCCTCAGCCTGCCGTGCTGGGTGGGTGGATCTGCTCTCTTGCTGGTGCTGTCTGAAACAGACACATTGGAAGGAGGAGATCACACCAGTCCTACCCCAGGAACGGCAGTGTGCAGGTTTCTCTTCTTCGGGGTGGTGGAGGTGTGAAGGATTATAAAAGAGTGTGTTTGCCATTGCACCTTGTACCGTGAGGGCTCTGGTTCTTACTGTAAACAGGGACAAGCAGCAGTTGATCCGTGGGAGAAAAAGGGATAACTTTTCTCTGGAAATGGTCCTCATGTCCGGAGGTACAACCTTGCATCCCATCTCCTGGAAAGTTTGGACCAAAATTTTCCTATGAGCGTAAATTGATTGCAGTGAAAGCGTGAGTGGTAACACAGCTGTTGCACACAATGCAACTTCAGCAATTACCTTTGGGGCACAGAGAGGAAAAAGACTAATGGGAGTTACAAAAGCAGTGTTTTCAAAGAATATGGGTAAAAGCTGTGATCAGATAAATGTCTGTAGGTCTAGAGTAAAATGACTGAGGGATACAGCCCTTAGGCTGTTCCCCACGGTTGCATTGGTCAATGAAGAAAAAAAAAAGCTGACTCAGCTGTATGTGATGTTCTTGGTGGAGGACTATTTCCTTGTGTAGTTTTTTAATTTATTGTACTGGAAAGGTAGGAGACTGAACCTTCACTTCAGGGGAGTGCTGCTCTGGATGCTCTGTCCTGAAGATACAGCAGCATTTGTTGATGAATACGCTTAGTACGGGTAGCCAGAAAATTTCCTTACCACATTGATGTGACTGTGTGCTGTACATACAGTGATGGACAGAGGCAGTACTTGGGATGTTTGTGTGTCACGTGCCACACAGAAAACATTTAACACGTTACACTGCAGCTTTAATACCAGCCATCTCCTTTTTGTTAAATATACTGATGCTTGTTTGTTCATGTGCCAATGTGCAGAAAGATCCCAGAATACATTTCTTCCTGTGTGTTTTCTAGTGTGTTGTGTAAACATGTCATAGTCTGTTTGAGTTGGGGATCACAGGCATCNAAACATTTAACACGTTACACTGCATGCCATAGTCTGTTTGAGGTGGGGATCACAGGCATGATATGAACTGCTTGAAGGTAGGTGTGCTGCTGTGGAGGAATGATTTCAATGTGTAGCTGAACCATAAAATTTTGGCTGGCTGCTGGATTTACTACTTAAATGTATAGTCTACATCCTTACATGGAAAGGGAGAAGCATTTCTGATGCACCTTCTGTAGAGGCACAAAACACGTAAAGCACTTCATGGATGTTGCAGATTTTTACAAACAAACCAATTATGAAGTCTGTGCTAAAATTTCCATACTAATATCTGCACCTTGATATGCTGCAGCACACATGGCAGTTATTGTCTTTATTTTTCTAACAAAAATAAGATGGCTAAATTGGCACACTGCTGGAGGAAAACCTTGAATAATGCTACAGGGTAATGTTGGGTTTGGTTATTCATAAATGAATCAATATGACTGTATTTCTGTAATGAAATGAAATTTCTTTAAAAGCAATTTAGGTAAGCATGCAATTGAAAAAAATGATTTCTAACTTTTTCTGATCTTAATTATTGTTTGTATTATTAGTTACAGTAATTAAAATCTGAAAAATTGCATTTTTAAAAAATATCATCTCTCATACTTAATTCAAAGATTTCAAAGTTTCTAGGTAAAAGGTTTATTCTACTCTTTTCTGCTTTGTATATATTCCTATAACTTATATCACATTATTACAGCATTTCAAAAATATATCAGGAAATAGAGACACAGTTGATTATTCAAGATTATCTTTATATTTTGGATTAATTTTAAATTGTTTTTAAAAGTGATTTACAAAACATTGCTACTAAATTATTTGATTTTTTCCAGAACAAAAAAGCTTTGTGCTCTTAGTACCTTTTAGTCTTCTGTACCATAAAACTCATGTTTCAAAACATTCCAATTGTGTTCCCAGAAGGCACTTGCTAACCCATTTGAATGCCAGTTGTTACTGTTCATACCTCCTTTCTCGTTAGTAAAACTCTCTTTAAAGAGGTAATTGGCAATCTCAAGGTAATTTTTAAGAGCCTAGTGATGATATGCACTATTCTTGGATTTTCTAATCAGGTCAAGAATCTGCATGTATTACAGAGCTGTATATTTGAATCCCTTAGAAAATACATCACAACTCCTTCAGCTAAATATTTATGGACTTATTGTAAAACATAAGAAATTTTAGAGACCTTTAATGTAGGAAGATAAAGATTGTTGATCTGATTAGCCTTTGTATAACCTAGTTCTCCTGTTTTCTGGTAATATTGATAGTGTAGTCAGAGGAAGACTACATAGAAAAAAAGATAAGGCACTTGAAATTATTCAACATAATTTTTGTAGGGGAAACTTTTTTCAAAAGCTCTGCTTGTCTTCTGCTTTGGCAGTGTATATGAGACTTTCAAACATGAGAATGGTGATTTATGATCAAAGGTCACAAAGAAGTTGCCTTAAAACTAAGTACATGCCGGAGTAATTTGTTTAATCAGAAGTGTGAAATTGATATTTTTTGTCCTATCTTTTATCCTGTCTGATCATGTAAGTGTCCTACTTTTGGATTTCTGCAAACCAGTTTCTGCTGTTCTAATCTGTCAAGGCAAAAAGTGCTGTTAAACAAATCTGGAATATCTGAAGAATTATTTATCAGTGAATTCATTTGGACTGTCTTGTCTGTTCACTCCATTGATGGTTCTTGAGACGTTAAACCGTGAAGGGACTGAAAGTGTGAATTCAGACATAATAGTGTGACTTGTCTTCACTATGAACATTGCCAGGTCCCCTGTGTAAGCAACACAGGGACACATTAGATGACTTCATCTAATTTTAATATTCTGAACGGAATAATTGCACAAAGCAGAAAAATAGCATAGCTAGGCAAAGATTGCACAAAGCAGAAAAATAGCACAGCTAGGCAAAGATAACTTTATATCAGGTTCTAACAACAGTGTACTTACTGTGTTAATAAATGAAGATGGCATGCCATTATTTGATCTGTTGCTGATCTACAGCAGGACCAGTACTTCTCTGGACTAAGCAAAGAAAGTAACTAATGGCCAGATACAGTATGAAAACAGCAGCTCCTAAGCTCTTCTGGTTTAGAAGTAGCCTTCTTAAAAAATACAGCTTGATGAAGAATAAAGTTCCTGTATCACCATTTGGCAAACACTCCTGAAGATATCACAGAATCACAGAATTAACTAGGTTGGAAAAGACCTCTGAGATCATCAGTCCAGCCTATTACCTAATACCATCTCAGAATGTACAGATATGTTCCACATTTCACAGAGGGTGATATATTTGTTTTTGTATAATGAGGAACAAGGGCAGAAATGGTTGTGTTGGAGAGATTACAGGATATTTTTGGTATTCAGTTATATGCTGCCTTTCTACTACATTTGATTCCCCTTGCTCCTGAGCACACAGTGGTGAAAGCTCAATGCCTTGGGATGAGCAGCACTTTGCCCCAGTGCTGCTCAGAGCTGTGCTGGAAGTGGTTGAATCCCAGGGATCACGGCTCTCTGAGGAAGTTGTGGCCAGTTACCAAACCTGGCTATTTAAAAACAGCATCTTGCCAGCAGTATCCTCCCACTCCTGTTTCTCTTTCCGTTCACTTTGCTGGGTGTTTGTTTCATTGGAGCGTTATTCGGCTTTGCTCAGGATCAGCAACCAAATCTCTACTCCCCATCTGTGTATGTGGGAGGTCCTGTTATTTTTTGATTTTTAATTTTAAGAATTTGAATCGTATCAGCTGAGGTCAAAAGGGTCTTGATATCTTCTTGAGACATATTTCCTCTAGTAAGCTCCCACATGTGATGTCCATGTCTTTTATGTGACTATTTTCTTTGGCAGTAAAAAAAATTAATCATCTCTTAATAACATTACTGATTTCTAGCACTGCATATAGAGAGAAAGCATATCCTATAATAAAGTGGCATTTTTATGAACGTCATCATTTTATAATAAAGGTGAGTATTGAAAACTGCTGCCTGTCATATTTTTGTTTTCATTTTACTGTTTTCTTGTTCCATGTTTTCTAGGCAACCAATAAAGAACTCAGTATACAGAAGCAGGCAGTCTCTGAACAGTCCTAGCCCAGGAGAAACTGAGATGGATCTTCTTGTGACCCGAGAAAGGCCTAGACGTGGAATCCGTAACAGTGGATATGATGTAAGTTTATTTGATATATGCGGTGAAATTTGCTTGGTAAAGTCTTAACTTACTCCTAAACCCAGGAAACTGTTGATAAGCCACAAGCCAGACTGTCACGGGATATTTAGTGTTACAGGACTTTATATGCATTAAGCAACCTGAAAAAAAGCTCAGTACAGAATCTTTCATGTACTTTATCGCTGCACAATCATTTTATGGTCTGAAATGCAAATAAAACATTTGCCCTGAAACTCATTATTTGCTGAAGTATTGAATTTTGAATTTAGATAGTTCTTCTAAGTGTGCAACCACTTACATGACTGAGCTTTTTTTCATTGCAATTAAAATCCACTCTTTGTTCTGAAGAACAGCCTGAAGCTCCTCTCTTGATTCAGAAGAATGAACAACCAACTTCTGGGAATTTCACCTAAGTCCCGATGTCAGTGTTTTGTGGAAACCTCCTAGGGATAGATGTTGTCCTCTTCCTACCTCAGAACTGGAAGTGTTTTGTGTAGGTAAATGTCAAACCCAGCCAGAGGAGATGCTGGTTTATGGTCCAAGGAGCTCATGCAGCCAGCACAAGGCAGATGAGTCGTCTTGTGCAGTCAGAATGTACTCTGGGTGCAAGCTGACACTGTGTGCACCCAGAACGAGGATAAAAATAGCCCCCACACTGGGGTAATGTAGAATTTTTCAATCCTTTGTCATGTGTACAAACTGCTGTAGCTCAGCCAGCCCTGAAGATCAGTCCCTAGAGAAGGTCTAAACCATTCTGGAAAACAAGGAAATTCATGTGTGTTTGTTCATCCTCTAAACTCTGTAGATGACAAACTTTTTGTGCGGGGCCTTAGTGTCAACCCCCTCGCCTGCCAGAAACGTGTTTTTAGCAAGGTGAAGTAAAGTGCCAAGGTCAGGGGATGTGTTCAGGGAAGTTTAAATCTTCTACAGAATTCTTCAGGACATGTTGTAGTTGTCAGATTTCTTAAATGATTTTCTGCATTTGGACACTTCTTATCAGACTGCAGGAGTCATGTCAGGCCGTGTAAGTGGGACAACTGGTTCACTGCTTTCTGAGGAACTGAAATACTAATATTACATTAATAAAAGCTAGTTTTTCAGGGGATATTTCCCTGAAATCAGTGTTGAGGACATTCTGGGAGAGGGCATGGCAGCAGATTTTAAGAATATATTTTAATAATATATTTTAATATATCATGTATACTGTATATAAGACATATTTTAACGACAATTTGTTAAAAACCTTGAAAGTAGATTAATGAGCTTATACAGGTTCTGAAGTATCCTAAAAATAATTGCAAGCCTCAAGATCTGTGCACAGAAAAATTTGCTTTTGCCTTTCTTTTAACGCTGCAGTTGGGCGACCTGTCCCTGGCACAGTCTGTTTTACTGATAAGTTACATAAAATTCTACTGCCCGATGCACTGCAGATTCACTGCAGTGCACCTCTTCTAACTCTGAATGTATTTCCTGTCACAGCAGAGAAATGTCACAGGGAAAGTGGGACAGGATATTGAAATTTAGTTCCCAAGCCTGAGCCTGCAGCGTGGGTTGGTTTCCCTCGCTCCTGTTTGAGGTTCCTCAGAGCTCTGCCGAGTGTCTGACAGGCTTTGTCTCCCAGGATACCCATGGGTGGGCACTTATAGCTGTATTTATGCATGGAATTCATATGGGTCTCACCATTGGTGCAGCTAAACACCTCTGTAAATCTGACCTCTGCAGACGGGTGAGAAAGGGCCCTGAGAAATGGCTGGTATGAACGTAGTAACACCTGGTACCAGTTTTTGACATCCAGTTTGTCATTTTAAAGGTTCCAGCCTTCTCAGACTCCTGCTAGCCTCTTCCTCCCAGTACGTTATTTAGCAGCAAGCGCTGCCAAAGAACAGTAAAATTTGCATTTTACAAGCAGTTCCAAATAATTCAGTTTATGAATCAAATAGCTCATATTGTCTTCGTGTCACGAGATTTTTTTTTTAGATTTAGAAATTGATTTTTATTTTGAGCTGTTACCAGTACACCCAGGTTTTTGTGTGTGTTGAGGTTTATCTTCCCAACAGTGATGATTTTTTTTTTTTTTTTGCTTTAAAAAAAGAGCATAAGATCCCCCAGATTCTTTCAAACTCCTTTGGAGTTGCTAGACTTTTATGCATAACCATAAGGTTCCCCTTCAATAACAAAATTTTAATATTTCTGTTACGATTTTCTAAAATACTTCATAATTTTTATTATTTATAATTATTTTTCATCATGTTTCTCTGAATCATGGTTCTGTTTCTCAGAGCTAAAAACTAGAGGATAGGAGAATAAAGATAAAATATTCTATATATGTCCATATGGAATATATAGCTTTTTGTATTATTTTGGAGTGTACATTCTACTGTTTGATATTTTTAGCATGTTATTTGCCTTTATAGTGTGTTTTATAAATGAATTATTATTGAACAGTATCTATATTTTCATTTTAAAGGATCCAAATATTGTTTACTATCATCACCTTCACCTAGGAATTAGATTGAGAATTTATTAACTCGTTTATTATTTCAACATGTTCACAGACAACTGTGAGTAGAGCAAATGCCATCATGAAAGACTCTAGAACCTCTAGACTGCTAGTGAGCTTTATACCAGAGCAGAAAATATTTAGGCTCTTTTTGGTGTAAAAGGAAGAAAATGACCTTATTATACATTTTTAAGAAACCAGTATCCAAAAGAATTCACTGGCATAATTTTGTCAATATAGCTAAATTAATTCAAGGCCTTAAAAAGCTTGTGGATTAAGGTTCACATAAAGAATTTTACTGATATAGTTGCAGCAGCAGAATTATGCAAGAAATGTATATAAAGTCCGTCTCTCAGTACAGGATTTTCTTTTCCTTCCTCATGTAGTTCTAGTTCCTTCTTTTATACAGTAACTGGGTATGAGCAGTATCTGGATTTTTGTAATGGTTACATTAAAGTATAGTGGCATCTCTTTATGATGCTTATTATGTTTCAGTTGGTAAGAAAGCAAATGGCACACATCAGAAAGGGATATGGTGAACTGAAATATATTTCAAAACTTGAGGCAAAGAAATGATCACCAGTCTCCTCCAAAATCTTCATGTCAACTTCTATATTGATAAATCAAAGCTGACTTAATGTTGACTGCTAATATCATCTTTTATTCATACAATGTATTTTAGACATTCTGTAGAGGACTAATGGCTTCACTGAGGGGTTGTAGAAAACCTGATTTATTTCATCATTGGGTACTAATAGGTCTCTTGTGGAATTCCACTCACTGACATTTTTACAGGCATGAGGAAATAGAAGAACTGTGGTTGTTAATCATCCAGTTGGGACTATATGATTTCAGAGGCTCTTTGGCCGCACTTATACAAACTATCATTGCATTTTATAGTCAGGCTTGTAAAATGTACCTGATTTTTATTTTCTGTGACAACATAAACAACAACAGAATCAAAATCCAGGAAGAAAATTTAGGGACAGTATTAAGTTGAAAGTTTCCGACAAAGTTTTTCTGTTCATTTTGTGCAGTTACATTCTCCCTCCCCCAGTCTGACATATATATCACTTGAGAAGCCTGAAGTGGGTTTGTGGTTTTGAATTTGGATAATATACTGCATAGCCATAACTATATAAATTATGGTTGAATTCTAATATGCAAATGATTCATTGTTGCCTTAATTTTTATTTTTTTGCTGGTGTTTTTTCATTAAATACAAAATACAGTTAAACAGAGAAAACAAATGAATCTTTTAGTTAGGTGTATTATCAGTTTTTAGACTAGAAATGTAACTCTTATCTGAGTGGCTGATAACAAAAGAAGAAAGTCAGTTTGATTTTCCTGTGAAAAAGGAAGAAATATATATGATGATTGTCCTATAGCTTGCAGAAGGCTGGAGGCACAGTTGCTTATCTATTCAGGTGTAGAAAAGCAGTATTACATGGGAGAAGACATATGCCTGGAGTTTTTATTAAGAACATCCTGTTGTATTCCCTTATTTGTGGCTATTTTAAATGCTAGCACTGTTCTAACCACATGCTATATATAGAAGGAGGTACATATCCTATTATTCATTCCAGTTATCCCAGCATCTTAAAATGTATTTTACAGATATTTAAAGACCTATAAGGAATCCGTTGCTGTTTTAAGTTGCTGGTTTAAAATTATCTATTTTTAAAACTATGGTCTGTAAAACTAATCTTAAAAAATATAGATGAAGTGCAGTATTTCACTGCCAAGTTCTTGCATAGAATGATTTTTTTCTGTCATGGAGAAGTAAAGGCAAAAAGTAAAGGCCTGTAAAGGCAAAAAAATCAGAGGGGTGATTTCTGTTTGTCCTTATCTATACAGAAGGAATTACACCAGGAGTAACCCTCCAAGTTAAGCTGCCCAAGTGCTATCTGCTCGTTAGATTATGTGCTTCATTCACTGTTCCCCTATTATCTTTGCACAGATATGTGTGTAGCTCCTGTTCAGTGCCTAGGTAAAATGACTGAGCTAAGTCAGGGTTTTCTCTGCAAGGGACAGGACCTAGTTTGTGGTGTCATTGTTAGTGGTCCTTGCTGGATTAGAGAGTTCAGAAAAACTCCTGAACTTAAAATCTTCTGAAATCTTAATGTGAGAGAATGAACAAAGAAATTTCAGTCTCTGTAGCTGTAATAAGCAGTCCCTTGTAAGGAGTCCTTCATAGTGATGGTACTATTTAGGGAACCGTACTCTTCCTGGCACAGTTGTGCTCCCATTGATACTACAACTAAGAAAAGGATTCAAGCATTAATTCTAATTGTTTTTAAGTGAGTCATTGACAATTTAATCTGCTACAGAGTGTCCCTGATAATTTTCCCAGCAAACAATGTAGGATATAAAAGGCTATTATTCCTCCCCTGCATCATATCACTCCTTTCCAATATTTGTTGTTCATCTACATTGTCACAGTTCTTGACTTTGTGTATGTTGCATCTGTGTTTAAGAATGTTTTGTGAAGCAGCACAAATCCTGTCTCGTAAAGCTTTCTACATATACATGCTTTTATTCCCCCCAACAGACTGAGCCTGAAATTATAGAAGAAACAAATGTTGACCGTGTCAACGAGCCTCGGAATTACAGCAGGTCCCGTCAGGCCAAAGGCCACTCGGAGACCTCAACTTTAAGTTCTCAGCCCTCCATTGATGAGGTTCGACAGCAGATGCACATGCTCTTGGAAGAGGCTTTCAGCCTGGCCTCTGCAGGCCACGGAGGCCCGAGCAGGCAGGACTCGTACGGCTCAGCTCCACACCTGCCCTACTCGGAGGTTGTGACCAGCGCGCCGGGCACCATGACCCGGCCTAGAGCGGGGGTACAGTGGGTACCCACGTACAGACCTGAAATGTATCAGTACAGCTTACCAAGACCTGTAAGTGAAACTTCTCTCTAGTGTACTGTAATATTGTTAAGGTATTTCTACTCTGAGACACGTTTTTTTTTAAAGCAGTCCCGTTTACATGCCTAAAACCAGATGTAAAGCCATGCTTACAGTAAATAATTATGGATAGTAGGGTGTATGTGTATATGTTTACCCAAACATGTCTCTTGTAGATGAAGGGTGGGTAAGCCACACACATACATCATAAAGATTCAGTATCTATCATCAAGGTTGTCTTGACTAAATTGTGCTTGAGAGAATAGGCTGCACTAAGCTCCAGGCTGTTCAAGAGATCAAAAACTTGTTTGCATGTCTCTTTCTATTCACTGAATACATATTAGGAAACAGTGTGATTTTATAGAACAAATATGTTGGCAGCTGGGTATGAAACATCAACACTTCTGAATCACTGGAGAGGTCCATCACTGAAGAACTTCATTGTGAGACAGTAAAGTATAACAGAGTGACCTGAAATGTGGGCTGTTATTGACAATCTTGCAGTTATAACTATTGGCTTGAGAGTCTAGGAAAGATTTAATTTCATGGGTTTCTTGTTTGGCCTTGTAAGCCACTCTTTATCCTTGATTTTCTACCCTTACATTGCATCTAACATGTCCTTACCTCACAGAAGTAGTAAGTGAATTAAGAACTTAAATGCGTGGGTAGAAATGGTTAATGGAATTCTATAGGTGTCTAGACAGCAGTCACAGTAGCACTGTGCATGCCCATGGCTTGTGAAACTACCCCTGAATTCTCACATACAGTATTGTGAAACTCGGCAAGATATTTTCTTATATGTCAGATACAAATCTAAACCGGGGTGGTTGCTTTCAGATGAAAAATAACCCATCTAACAATATCAGTCTGAAAAGTTGCCTATTTTAAGGCTTTTTTTTTCTCAGAAATGATTTTTTTTTAAAGGATGTATTTCAAATTGAGTCCCTTACTCTGGTATAGAATAAGAGGATAATGCAGAAAAATGTCCTCAGTTCAAAATAACCATTACCATGACTTCCTTCCATGACAATAAAAAAATGCATTAAGGGATTCTGCTTCTGAACTGTTCTGAAGATACTTGAAAGCCAGTGGCACTGCCTGCAAAGGTTCAGGCTGGTGCTATTTAAATCATGCTAAAGGTTATTTCTGGCACTTTGAAACTGGTCTGGTGAACTTCATGCAGCATATAATCATATTTTATGGTTAGAATTCGATTTAAAGCTCGAGAGACAGCTAATGGGGAGTCAAATTACTTTGACACTTCAAAGAATCTTTCTAAAATAAAATTAAAAATATTATATGGTGAGAGGCTTTTAAAAGATGTAATAGCCATACTTTTTTCATGAATGATTCACTGTTTTCTTTCTAAGACTTATTATTCTCCTAAGTCATCTGCATGTTTGGGACTTTTAAGCATTTGCTTATCTTTCCGGCATTCTGAAGATGATGTTAAATTCCCTGAGGATTGTTGATCACCACAGATTAGGCACAGACTGCTGGACTTTGAATAAGGGCTGGTAATTCATAGATTTCTGCATATCTGTTTCATGAATACGTGCTGTACTTGAACCACATCATTTTCTAGTTTGTTGTCAAATGGGAACAGAGGGATATAATTGAAAATATGCAGCTGAGACATGCATGAGAAGTGACCTATGGGTAGGAAAAACATGGAAGAATTACATCTCAGCATCTTAGCAGCTGTTTGCCTGCCTGGTATAGCTCTCCTCAGCAGCTCTGGGAGAGATGCTGTGATGGAAGTGAGTTGGTCAAAATGTGGAGAGGGTGTCCAGGCTCAGTGAGCTGAGGGGTGAGTGAGCAGCCTCTGAAAGCTTTGGGCAAGAGACATGCCTGTGCACTGGGATGTTGTTACCTCTGCAAACCAAGAATTGTTTATTTTTGCACTTTCTCAAAATTCAGTTCTTAGTGGCAATTAAATGCCAACACTAACAATGGTATTATAATAAAAAATAAGGATTCAAGAGCATTTTGCCTGCGTAGATGGAACAAATGTAGATGTTGGGTTTACCATTGGGTCTTTACATACAAGGCAAATATAAATGTCTTCAGGGTGCCACTCCCTTCTGAAATCTGGCTCCAGTTACACTAGACTAAACTTTTTACAAGGTTCCACAAACTTTCCAGTAACTTGAATGCACTTTTAGGTTTTATGAAACATAATGCAAAGGCATAGCCTATGTGATACAAGTGCTGAGTGAGATTTCTAGCATGGACATGCTCTATCTTTATCAAGCACTAATGGTAAACAGATTGAGGCAAAAAAAAGCAAAATTCTGTGTGCAAGTCTTCATCTCAGTGTTGGCCTAAGAATTTGTGCCATCTTCTTTCAAGGGTCCAAACCCACTCTTCATGTCTCTGTTTCTTCGGGTGTCCTCCAAGTTATGAATCTTCCATTTTTTGCAGTCAACTTCTTGGCTAGTACTACCATGAAACAGTTGTGTATCTCTCCATAGTGTGCATGCATCTTCTTTATCCTTTTTCTTTTCCCTTTTGAGGCCTTCTCTATGTTTTCTGTTTGTTTGATTGGTTGTTTTTTTTTTCTACATGCTAACATTAATACCTAAATTACCTTTGTCTCTTGTGAGGAAATGCCTTTTTGCCAAACTGCCTGTTGGGTGACCTGTGAAAACAGGATTCCTTCTTAAGGGGCTCACGCCTTCTCGTGGCAGAGAAAAGCTAGTGAAATGCAAACTCTAGGTGTTGTTCTGGAGCCTCCAAAAACATGCTGAGTAACACTTAACTGAGTCCCTGTCATCCAGCTGNAATACCTAAATTACCTTTGTCTCTTGTGAGGAAATGCCTTTTTGCCAAACTGCCTGTTGGGTGACCTGTGAAAACAGGATTCCTTCTTAAGGGGCTCACGCCTTCTCGTGGCAGAGAAAAGCTAGTGAAATGCAAACTCTAAGTGTTGTTCTGGAGCCTCCAAAAACTGAGTAACACTTAACTGAGTGCCTGTCATCCAGCTAGTGTGCTATGATGGGAGGATGGAGTTACAGTGTTGATTGTGTGACACACGCCCGACCAGCCTTGTGCCTTGGCAGATCATGTTACTGCTTCGGAAATTGCTCAGCTGAACCAAGCAGAGAGCTAAAACCAGGGAAGAAAACCCTCTTTATTACAAGGTTGGACCAGTTCCCATCTCTCCTCTTTAGTACTTTGGAAAGAGGAGTGAAAGTAACCGAGCTCTGGGTCCCAAGCACCATAAATAGACACTGATGACCAAGACTTGCAGGCTGAGTGACTGATAATGTATCCACATCCTCAGAGCTTCTCTTCATTTAACAGAGGTAAAGGAAGAGTATTTAGCAAAATTCAGCCACTTTCAGTAACAGCTGCTTAGTATAAAACAGGAGAGCTATTAAAGCAAAACCAAATCAATAAGTTTGTATTATTCCTGGATTGCATTTTAATAGCCAAATTAGTTAAATCATTCAATGAGTAAACAAAAGCACTGCACTTTTAATTCCCATGGTGAGATGTAAGGAGATGGAGATTTCTGTAATTGGAAGCAGTATTAAATAATTTCAACCAAGACAAATCTGTAAGTTGGAGGTGGTAAAAATATTTAAATATTGCAACCAAGGGAATGTAGCCTTAAAACCTACTGCAAAGTTTCTTTTTTAGCCTATAGTTATTGTGTGCTGGCCTATGAAGACAGGCTGAGTGAGCTGGGATTGTTCAGCCTTGAGGAGGAAAGGCTCCAGGGACACCTTAGAGCCCCTTCCAGTACCTAAAGGGGCTACAAGAGGGCTGGAGAGGGACTTTTTAAAAGGGCATGGAGTGATATAACAAAGGGGAATGTCTATAAACTGACAGACAGCAGGTTTAGCTTAGATATGGAGAAGGAATTCTTTAGTTTGAGAGTAGTGAGGCACTGGCGCAAGGTTACACAAAGAACTTGTGGCTGCCTCATCCTTGGCAATGTTTGACCAGCTTGGATTGGGCTTCGAGCAACTTGGTCTAGTGGAAGGTTCCCTGCCCATTACAGGGGGTTGGAATGAAATAATCTTTAAGGTCCCTTCCAACCCAAACCATTCTGTGATTTATCTTTTATTTCCTGCATCCTGACAGGTGGTACCTTAAACTTTAATGGGTTGTAGAAGACAGTGGTGCAGGTGTCTGCTGGTGGCTGGACTTTACCTTCCATGGGCTTTATTGTCCTGTGCTCAGAGGCTGAAATTTCTCTGCTAAACTGTACTGGTACTTTTTAAAATTCTTTATTGGTTTGCTTTTTAACTTGTCAGTGTTTTAGCCACAACAGACTCCATTGGCCATTTCTTCCTGAAAAGGTGGCGTGGGGTCTGCAGTCTGGTACCTGTGCAGTCTGTCCTGAATCCAAACATGATTACTTCTGACAGTGATTGCTATAACCCTTGTATTATTCAAGCCCTCATTTTTCAACAAAATAGAGTTTGGAATCCATGCAGTTTTTCTTCTGATGTTTTTTGGGTTTGTGTTTTTTTTGGCAAAAACCCAGGAGGCGCAATTTTTTTTTTTTTTTCCCAAAGGAGAAACTCATCTTGAAGAAGAAAATTAGGCAGATTTTCTGTGAAATCAGCTGGGTTTTTGTAATTTTTTTTCTTGCTGATTGATTCACAATGGTGCATGAATTTCAGTGAAGTCACTCTAATTCTACAATCGTGCCAGTTAGCCAAAAACCTAAGGGCTCATCTAAGGCTATAACAGGCCTCTACAGTAAAACTTTGATTTAATTTAGCTTCTGAACATTTTTTCCCATTTATGTGTTCCATGCAAGAAAACACTAATGCCCCAACTCATTGGAGAAATTGTAGAAATTTTATTGAAGTTTCCTCTCATAACCATGTTGGTATCTGTAGATGCTCAGCACAATGACTGACTGCTGTCCCCCTAGGATGGACTGTTCCTCAGTGTGGTGTAGCAGATCTTCTTACAGGATTTTTCACTTTAACAGGATTCTCCCTTCCCAGCCATTAGCAAAATATTGCCACTCACTCAAAATTGTTCATCTCGTGTGTAAGCAGCAAAATAAATGCTTTTATTTTCTATTTTCCTTTTTTTTTTTGCCAAAATTTTCAGTGCAAGTTGCAGCATATTTGTGAACTGTGATCCCTTAAAATACCCACTTTGGTGTCCATGTTGCAAAAAACATCCAGTAACACACGAGAAAATCCAGGTCTACCTCTGTGTCTCTGCCCACTCTGCTAAACAGTGTTTGGAATCACTTTCTCCTCTGAAATATTATCTCATGTGCTGTTCCTTTAAAATAGGGGGAATAAAAAGGATTTCATACTTGGTACAAGTGCATGCTGAGAGCAAGATGTGGGATGAAAGGTTTGTGGAGCCAGAAGGAAGTGTTCAGCTCAGCCTGTGAGAGCCCTGCCAGCATTTGAGATGCAGAAGAGGCATCCATTTCACATCCAGTGCTATTAGGAGAAATATAATTGAGGTTTTCTTTGATGCAAATAACATTTGTTTTTTCTTTACAGTTCTTTCATTAAAAAATCAGTATTTCCAACCCCTGGCTAAGAAATGTACCAGTGCCTTTTTAGATATTTTTTTCCCTGCCTAAGTGTAGAAATTCTTTAAATATCATGGTAGCATGGTGAAAGTAAATATTAGGAGACTTTGTAGGTGGCTTGAAAGAAAAAGTTATTTTCATAGACATGCCTTTGAGGGTCTCTACCCTGCTTTAAAAGGGCGGCAGTGGGAGGAGGGAGAAAGATGCTTGGTCTGTATTGCTTTTCCCTTGGAGACACTGACATCAAAAGTCAGTATTTGATGTTACCCTCCCTCTTTGTTAACCCAGTTTTGCAGGTATTTGAGGATGAAGGTATTGGAATACTGTCTAAATGTGTAATTTCAAAATATGATTACTGAAAGATAGTGTTTTCTGATATGTAGTGTGGGATTTATATTGTCAAATTCAAACCTAAGTGTAGGTGTTAAGTCTGAGCTAATCATGTAAATCCTGTAGGCTCTTTCTACATGCAGGAGACAGAGCATGACTCATCCCATGGGAATGGGTTTTTAATTTTTTCTGCTGTTTGTGGAGGGAGCTTCTCTGACTAAGCCAGATACCTCTTGTTTAGAGGGCCAAATTCCCATCATTGGACTCCACTTTTTGTCAAAATGCCTATGTCTTGATAGTGGACAGCCTTCCCAAAATTTATTATTTGTTACTGTTCTAATTTTATCTTTAGTCCCGTGCATTGCTCTAAAGTGTTGTCAAGAAAAGCACAATTTAAAAAAGTCACAACCAAGCAGTAAAACAAACAACACAAAAAAAAAAACCAATAAAAAACCCCCAAAACCCACAAGAACAAAAGCCCCCCCAGTGATTCATTGAAGAAAAGTGTCAATGAAACACTAATGAGATATCATTCCTCTGTCTTTAAGTATATTGAGCAAAATTATGGCCTTTAATCTATAGCAGTAAAAGAAATTGGAAGGGAAATTTTGTCCTGTGTGTAATTTCTTGAGTGCCATGGGTTTCATGCACCTGGTTAGTTGTCCTTCAGATGTATTAGTGATGAAACTCAGAATTACTATGGGCAAGTTGCTTAATTTTGGGACTTAATGGGCTGGTCCTGTGTTCTTCTGGATCAGTCTACCTTTTCAAAACTGTTTGAGGCCTTTGTTGCTATGTTAGAAAGTTACAGAGCTTGGGGTTTTTGTGAAGAATTTTCTTTTCATCTCTTGAAGGCTGAAAGGAAGAGGTTGAAATATGGATTGCTCACAGGCAGCTTCGCTTCACTACATGCTGCTCTGAGGATGCTTTCTGAATCTTTAAAATACTTTCAGGAGGAAGTGAAAATACTGAGATCTTTCTCCTGTGGTCCAAAGCAGCTGTTGAGTCTCACGTAATCATAACAGATCTGCTTTGCCAGCAGGTTGCAAATGTCACAGAGACAGCGTTTCATGCATTTTATTATAATTAGACTTCATCTTGTCTCTGAACTAATTTGTTCAGGTTTTCTTCCACATTCTAAAATCACCAAAGCACTGTAAATTCTCAAATAAATGCAATTACTATTGATGCCATAAAGTATTAGCTTCCTGTTGACTGGCACATGGAGAAGGTATGTAATTTCTGACTTTCCTTTGGGTTGGTGTTTTTTTTGTTTTAATTTGACTGAGATCTATGGGTGTTTCAAAAAATACTTGTTTTTCTCCATTACAGGCTTATAGATTTTCTCAGCTTCCTGAGATGGTAATGGGTTCTCCTCCCCCTCCTGTCCCTCCTAGAACAGGTCCTGTGGCTGTTGCCTCTCTCAGAAGGTACTTGTCTTTTATTTTAGGTATGATGTCTAAAAACCACTGTTGTAGTAAGAACTGGATTAGCTTCCGAAGGGGCACTTAAAAGGCACTTATAAAGATACATTCATGAAATTAGAAACATACCGGTTTTGTTTCTTTATAACACAAAAAGAAATGAATTTTCTCTTCTATTAGCTAATTGGTTCAATAAAATTAGGAAATGCAGGCTGTGATTTCTTTTAAAGCATGCTTTGCCTCCACTCACATAATGACATATTGGATTGAGGGTGTCTGGTAGACAATTTACATCTTTCTCCTGCTTTTCTGTATTGTAAGGACTTGCAACAGGATAAGGTTGAATTGTAAGATTGAATTGTAAGTACCCTCAGGTCTGGGGATATCTGCCCAGCTCTTGGGTATCTCATACCTGCATATCTGAAGCCAAATATGTGCAAAAGCCTGATGGCCTCAGCTCAGTGAGTGCATTTTGCCTCTTTCCCGCAGTAAGGCACTCGATAAAATGCATTTCAAGGAATTTTTGCACTTCTGTGGTGGAGGAACTCATTTAGCCTTCAGTGCTATGTTGGTAGGTACTGCCTGGTGCCAGCTGCAATCCAAGGCACCACAGGCCTGTGGAGAGCTGTGGAGCACTGAGGCCAAAGGAAACAATTCTGAGTGGCTGCTTATGGTACTGTAACTGAGTGAAAATATTCAGGATGCTGGCATATTGAATATTGACATATTCTTGCTTATCCATTACATTTTAACTCTGAAGCAACTGGGAACATTTCCAAAGATGTTAGTACTTCCCAAGTGCTGTTATGCTATTTACCATAGTAGTCTCCTATGATGTGATACCATGTCATATATACTGTAGTGATGTGTTGTTGTCTACAGCCTTGTGTTGGTGAGTTTGTTGTATTTCACAGGCATTTATATGTTTGAAGCAGCAAGCAGAGGCTTTATACAACGGTAATAATGTGCTTTGGCAAAATAGTGACCAGGCTAAAGAAGTTGTTTTCAGACTTCTCCCCATTTAATGTTCTCCAGTTGTTCTCCAGACTTATGTTGTGCCAGAGCGAAATCAGATAGCTCATTCCTGCTGGCTTGTTCTACTGTAGCTAACAGGCTTGTATGTGGCTATAGATCTCATCTGTAGATCAGAATGACAAAAGTTTCTATTTTTTTCTTTCCTAACGCACAGGTCTACATCAGATATTGGCAGCAAAGTGAGAATACCTGAGTCCACTGGAGCAGATCAGGCCCAGCATCATGATCAGACACCTTTTGCACCGGGTTCGAGAGCTCCAATGTCTGTTGGTCCACTTGATCAATCAGCTTTTCACTCAGGTGAAAAAATAATGCAGCCCCAACTTGCAGTTTTGAAAGCCTTAATGTATTGTTTTGGATACAAATGAATATATGGGATATAGCAAATATGGATGATTATTTGGAGACAGACTGTATTAGGTGGGGTTTAATCATGAATTTAATAATGAGATTAAGCTAATACACTATCTAGGTGGTATCTGGATAATGGCTGGAAAAAGACTTGAAATAGCTTCTTCTTGAAGAGCTATGGAAAAGAGCTTACAAAATTCAAAAGAATTGTACATTGTCAGTTAAAATTTTTGAAATTATGAGGTTTATTAGATATTGCTCTGTTAATCTGCCAGAAAAATGTCTGTCTTGGCTTCCTCAGAAGTAATAGTTACCTGCATTGTCTTCAACATCATCTACTGAGAATAACAATGTAGATATGCAAATGTGTTGTCAATTAATTAAATACAGTAGATTTTAAGGATCCGTTCTACACTCACTTTTTGTCATACCTTCTGGAAAAGGTGCATGTGAGTCTGAAAAGGCTAGATGCTCATCCTTTCATTTTGAAACATTTCAAGCTATAAAATATGCCACACAAAAAGAAGCTCTTTCTTTGTGTGTGCAGTAATGTGTTCTGTGGGATATACTTTTTCATCAGTTCCAGTGATGGGGAGATTTTATTGGTGTATGTTGATAGCAGGTATGTTTTGCTGCTGCTGGAGAGTGGCTGCATTTCAGTAGAAACAAAGTGACCTTTGTGTGTATTGTGGAGTTTGCCAGAATAATTCTGGGACTAGTTGGAGGAGACTTGTATATAACAGGTGCTACAAAGGGCTGTAACACAGGCAGGGAAAGACAAGGAGATTTGTGAGAAATGTGCAGTTGTAAGATTTCTAAATATGAAAATAAGTTTTTATTGTCTCAATACATCTCTGTGTGTTTGCCCATGCAGTGTCTGCAGCATCTGTCAGAGTACCCAGTATAACCCTCCTGCAGATTGTTCAGAAGTAAAAATGTGCCAGGGCTGTAAATGACATTCTGGGGGTATTTGACAGATATTTGAAGCAGCCAGTAATTGATGCTAATTCAATTATACTCTGTATGAATTTCAGGGGAATGCCTGTCTTGCGATTTTGTCAGCATAGTGGTATCATATCTTCTGAGAGCAATTAGTAGCAATATTCAAATGATGTGCAGTTGGAAGGGAGAGAAATTGTATTTTATCTGCATTGATTCCTGAGAATCTGTCCACCTATGCAATGTTGCCATGCTTCTATTCCTCAGTGAAAATGTTAGAGTTGTACTTTGTTGTGTTCTTATTAGGTTTACTGCCTCTTCTGCTTTTGCATAAGTAATGTTAATTTTGCTATATGCTGTGAATCTGAAAAGTAAAATACATTCCGTTAATTATAACTGAATACTTAAATCATGATGTACACATACTTTGTTTACTGACTGATAAAGATGATATACTCTCCTGTCCAGGATTTAGGGATGAGGATTTTATGACCTTTGTGTGGTAGTGTTACACTGCTGGAGCCTGTCTTCACATTTAAATAGACACTAGAGAAAGAAAGACTTACTGGACAATCAGGTTGTTTGTATTCTATTCTAAACTTGGCAAATACATGGAGTTATGATGGCAGATCTTAAGGGAAATAGTGGAAGTGCACAGTAAGATGCTGGTCTTCCAGGCAGCCTAGTTAGAGCCTATGGATAATCTCTGTTACTGCAGCAAGAACTACATTGTTCTCGGCATCTCTCTGAGCTACAGGAATAAACCCGACCTGAAAGCAGATGCAATCATATCCAGAGATTTGGCTGAAATTTATGTGAGGATGGCTGATTTTTTCCATTTTAGTATAAGGCTTCCTAAAGATACATCTTGATCAAGACATGATAAACCAGACTTGGTGTCAAAAAATTCCCTTGGAAACATTTATTTAAGTTGTAGCTGCATCCAGTCATAGACTGTTCCCAGGAAAGGAATTGAGCAGGTAGAACCTTGTATATTTATAGAAGCATGAAAGTTTTGTGATGGAGTTGTTGAGGGTACAGCCTGGGTATCAAGTCATTCAATTTTGTAGGTTTTGTGCCTAGAGATATTAAAAAAGACTGCATAACTGTGAAAAGAAAGGTGCACTACACTGAAAACCATGGTAACAACAGCTAAAAACTGAATACAAGGAAGCAAATGTAAGGGAGTTAAAAAAAAAAGCCTTTTCTCTAGTGATTCAAAGTTTTGCATTCTCACAAAAAAACCCCCAAAACCCAACAAACCAGCATTGAGTCCAGCTGTTTCATAAGCACTATCTCCTAATTCATAACTGAAAATCTCAGCTATCGATTATGTCTACTCTTTTTTTATTCAACAGGAAATACTGTACCAGCAGTGTTTGCCATACCAGCAGCAAACAGACCTGGCTTCACGGGCTATTTCATCCCAACACCACCCACTGCATACAGGAACCAAGCCTGGATGCCCTATGCTGGAGAGAATGAATTGCCAGGGCAGTGGGCAGACTCAGTAAGCATCCCTGCTTCTCCAACTGCAGATGTTTTCTGTGATTGGCACAGGAGGTGTTTTAAGCAAGTCCTAAGTGACCTGCAAAGAATTTGATAGGGATAATTTTTCCTTGAATGGGAATAATCTCTAGTAGTGAAAAGCTGTAAGAGATGGCATAGATACTTCAGCTGTCCATCCCATGATTTGTAAGCAAGGTTTTAGAGAGTCAAGTCATTCACTAGGTTAGGTTTAATGTTGGTGGGTTAGATAACATTTTTCTCTCCCAAGACAGATGTTAAGTATTTGGATAGACATGTGGCAGGAGAAGGTGGTGCTGCCTCTCATGGTGGCCTTGTGCTCTTTGAAAGCTGGGGAGCATCTTTCCCTCCTGGAGGCTTCTCTCAAGACAGCCTGGCACTGGAATCCTAGCTCTGCAGTGCTGCAGCCCTGCTGTGCAGTGGTTCAAGTTCTCCTACAGGCTGGAGAGACAGATCATAAATTAAATAATTAATTGCACAGTGCTATACTGGAACAGATGTCATTTTTAGCCCAAAGTATACCTACATTTCAAAGAATTGAAGTTGAAACATCCTAAAATGAATCGCAGTAGTTTATCATGTTTGAAACCATTTCTCAAACATCGTGCTTTTTTTTCACTAGGGAAAAAAAGATCAATTCTGCTGCTTGAGCTCACATCTGGTATTTATGCAGAACCAATTTGGATGAAAAAAACTGGGAGAGAGATTGATTTCCTGGTGTAAATCATCAACAGAATATTTTAGTGAATTGCAGTTGAAGTCCAAGTTGGTTTTGAGCAGCTAAGCAAGAGACAACACGGTTATATAAATGTTCCTGGGGTCAGCTATTTGTTGTCAAATCTATATTACTGCTTCTGATGCCTGTGAGGAAAAGAATTCTGTATGACTTGGAGATGCAAGTCTGAAGTTGTAGACTGAACTGTCAAGAAAAAGAATGTTCATCTGTAAGCTGAGCACACCTGCTGATGTGTTCCTGACACCTGGAGGCTTGTGATGCTGTTTCTCACAGCTGCCTTTTAAAGCATGAAAAACCTTATTTGCCTTTTTGTTGTTGTTCTTTTGGTGGGTTTTGTTGTGGTTTTTTTTTGTTTTCTGGTTTGTTTTTTTTTGTGTGTGTGTGGTTTGGTTTGTTTGTTTGTGGGGTTTTATAGTTTGGGGTTTTTTTTGGTTGATGTTTGTGTGTTTTTTAACCTGCTGACATTTTACATCCAGGAGGCCCATTGTTTCTTAGCAATGATACTAAACCTTTTCTTTGAGAAGAAAAAAAGCCACAAAACAAATAAGGAAAATTATTTTACTTGTCTTCCATTCTTTTTCCTTTTTGTATCCGTACTCTTGGCTGCAGTCCCATGAAAAAAGAGTTAGATATCTCCAGTATTATTATTCTAGGCATTAGAAAAAAATTCTTCACAGAAAGAGTGAATGGCCATTGGAATGGGCAGCCCAGGGAGGTGGTGGAGTCACTGTCCCTGGAAGTGTTTAAAAAAAGACTGGATGCAGCACTTGGTGCAATGGTTTAGTTGATGGGATGCTGTTGGGTAACAGGTTGGTCTTGACCTCAAAGGTCTTTTCCAACCTTGTCAATTCTCTTGTCAAAAGTGGAGACTGAAAACAAGCTGGACAAAACTGAAAAACAAGTCTCCAGCCTGCAATTCCTTCCACTGGAAGGAGAAGAGTGTAACCTTGAGGGTTTCCTTGTCTTCAGGGAAAGTGATGGGAAGAGCAGTTAGTGCCAGTGAACTGTACACATAGGAATGAAGAGAGATGTGAGGATCTGTCTGAAAAGTAACTGGCAGAATTCAAAGGAAAGAAGTGTCCATTTTAACTTCACTTACCCACTGCAGACCTTTAACAACTTCTTGTTACCTTCAGCCCTGCAGTAGCTTAGCAGAAGAGGTAAAAATGTAAACGCAAACCACTGTAGTTTCTGCAATGAATTTGCATCTCTGAATGAATGCAAAGCTGTCGAGAAATTTTAGAAAATCAATACTAGAGGAACTACTAATAGTGTAGTAACGTGGTCAGAAAGCCTGACTAAAAGTGAAAAGTATAAAGTTCTAAAATAATACTCAACTTTTCACAGTAATACTCAAGAGTTTGAGTTTCTGCATGTATTCTGGTTTTTGAACCTTTAGATTATAGCTTGATCATACTTCCAAGATTTCCTTACAATTAGTAAGAACAGAGGCTTAACATCTGTAAGATGAAAATTGAAATTCTTTACTTTTCTTGCATTTCTACTAGCCTGGACTGGCAAAAAGGGAACGGAGGAAACTTAATTTACTGTAATTTATTATTTTCTGAGTTAAATGGTAAGAATCGAAGCACTACCTTTTGTAGGAGGAGGCAAATGTATCCAACAAAGCACTTTTTTTCCAGATTGCTGGATGCTGCTTAGTGAAAGCAGTAACCTGGTGACCTCTAGTGGTGTGTAACCATGTTGTACAATTGAAATCATTTGAATAACCCATTGCAAACTAAACAGAGGTGCTCGTGTCTAATGAGCGCTTTCACATCATGCTGGCTTCCTGTGTTTCTCTCTTCATACACCGAACGTATTTGACATTCTCTTCATCACTTGATGGATCTCCAAGATTGCATAGAGCATCCAAAAATCCTAGTGGTTGATGTTTAAACATAAAGCCTTCTTCAGAATTAAAGGCTGTACATTCCTGTTTTATACTCTTTCGGAAAACATAAATAGTATTTTTATTTACTGAATTAAGATCTTCTGAATACTATAAAGACTGTTATTCTGGTTCATGGATTTGTGGAAAAAATTTAATCTCTCCCAGTGACTAAAGGGCTGCTGCAATAGAGGAGCCCCAAAGAGGAGATACGAGGACTCCCTGAAACAACACCTCAAGTTTGGCCATATTGACCACCATCAGTGGCCTCAAATCAGGAGACATGGAGACACACCATCTATAATGCTGCTGCCTCCTTTGAAAACTCATGTAGAATTAGTCTTGAGGAGAAAAGACATCGCAGAAAGAACTGTGCCTTGCCAATAGCACCTAGGGAGACTTTTAGCTGTGCCTTTTGTATGAAGACTTGTCCAACCCACATCGACCTTTTTAGCCATCGGTGCATTTGTAGCAAGCGTGGGTAGAGCCCTTCCCATATGTTCGTTTGCAAAGTTTAGCCATGATGATTATTTTCATTTTAGCTGGTGTAACATGAGACTGAAATCACTGAAGTTACAACAGAGTAAAATTTTGAATCCCCCTTGTAATTCTGTTAAATGTGGCCAGGAGTCCTGATACTTCTGAGAAGTTAAACTCCCTTTCCAGTCTTGAGTTTCCAAGTTGGCATACTGGGGCTTATCCCTGTTGTCTGGATCTGGTGAGTTTCTGTTAGGAACAATGAGACCAAAGACTTGGCTGACTTGAATTATACAGTGGCCTCAGCTAAAATCTGCTTTTCTGTTCTAGGCTTTTTGGTGTCCTGAAATGTATTCATGCTGTCTGTTTAAAAATGAAGTGTTTAGGAGGAATGGTAAGCAGAGAAAACCTTTCAGCAAAACCTTCTCCCTTTGGCTTTTTGAGGTGATGACAAATGAGGACACGCAGTGTTTTCCCTGGTAGATATTTTTGCCATCCCAGCTGGGAGCTGAGTACCTGGTACATGGACATGTGCATAAATGTCATATACCAAATTAGACATTTGTAAGCAGAGGCTTAGGATTATGAGCTTCACATGGTCCTATCTGTTACATCTGCCTGGGGAGGTCTGTGTTACCTGGCAGGTGGCACCACGGATCGATTGTTCTGTATAATTTTGTATAATTACAATTCTTTACAGGTTCCACTTCCTGGATACATCGAGGCTTATCCGAGGCCCCGCTACCAACATAACTCCCCGTCCCGACTTCCTCGGCAGTACAGCCAGCAAGCAAGCATGCATCCCAGCCTGGAACAGGCTCCTCTGCCATCCACAGCAGCTTCTCAGCAGAGCCTGACGGAAAACGACCCCTCTGATGCGCCTCTCACCAACATTTCCACAGCTGCCCTTGTAAAGGCAATAAGAGAAGAAGTGGCTAAACTGGCCAAGAAGCAAACAGATATGTTTGAGTTCCAAGTGTAACACTGTGCAGTATTTGTATCTTGCAACCTGGGGTAGCCAAGGAAGTGACTCTTTTTATTTTCAGTTACAAACTTTATGTGAATTGTGCCAAAGTGATGGCATTTTAATCTGTCTGGAAAGTCAACACTATAAAATGACTTGAAACAGAGCAACAGGACTCTGAAGATATGTAATCCTGCTTGCCAGCTAAGGAAATGCTGCCAGGAAACTGTTTCCTGTGGGTGAGATTGACCGTATGCAATCGTTTGTCACTTAGCTCTTGTATTATGACCCATCATCACTAGAGATGCTGCTGCTGAACATATCTGTGCCACACGGTGTTTAATTTGCAGGCCCAAAGGTAGAGCTGCTGAAAATAACTTCTGCATGTCAAACTTTGATAAAGAAGAAAATAACATAGAACATGGTTGGCTAAAGGCCACTGTCAGTGTGGCACTGGCCGTGTTAATTGTTTGCTGCAGGATGTTGTATAAGGGCTGCTGATTTCAGCAATGCAGAGTCATTCAGCCTTTTCATTCCAGAGACTGCATTTGAACCAAAAGAATTCAAGATGAGTAAGTAATACAAATAAATGTCCTGTAAATAGCTCTGATTCTTTTCATCCTATTAACAGTGCAAGTAAGTGAAACAAGAGAGGGCTGTGAAGAAGATGAATTATATTTTGATAATTGGTGACTACCTTGTCCATCAGTGCCACTGATGAGTTATGGAGGAGACTTTTTTCAGCGTGAGAGAATACAATGCATGAAGAGCCAACGAAGGATATTGGTGCTAAAAGCTTCCAAGAGAAAAGAAAAAAGGTTATTCGCATTAGCCCTATAATCAGACTTTTCACTCTGAATGCATGTGAAGCTGATAAACCTGAGACCTTTAAGTCTTTCCAACCTGGAAAAATGAATACACTTGCTTGAACAAGAAAACCTCTGTTCAACACAGTGCTTTTTCTCTTTCTTTAAACAATGCTGTCTACTAAAGTGATGCCAGAAAGTGCTACCCGAAGCTGCAGTTAATTTTGATGACACTGGAACAGTGAATGCGCATCTAGGAAGTTCTGAATGTAGAGGACCTAATTATTATATTAACATGTAAATAAGTTAACAGTTACATGGATAACAAAAATACTGATGTCCTGTGAAAAAGAGAGCAGTGCCAGAAATTATGCTGACTTTATATTGTGCAAGATAAAGGTCACTGATTGTTAAACTGCATTGCGGTATGAATCCCATCCCAAAAGAAAACCAAACCAGTTGAATGAGATAGTAGTTAATGTTTTGCAGTTGTAAAAAACTAGTTGGAGATCATGAACAATTGTTTTCAGTTCCTTCAGCAATTAGCTTTGGGAACTGAATTTGTTGCAAAATTTGTTGTGTTGGGTGTGTTTGATGTCAACTGGAATTAAAGGTAATGTCCGTCATTTCAGTAAGTTATTTAGTTATCCTCAGTTACTATTTTGTTTGATCATTTCATTTCCCTGAGTTTCTTTGGTCTTTACTGAGGTGAGAAAGGGAGCTTGGTTTAGCTTTTTGGCCGTCAATAAATTGAGAGGAGAGAGAAGACTAGAGTAGGAGATAGGAGAAGAAATTGATGAAGCACAAACTTTCAAAGCAAAGCTATTTTTCCCCCTAATAATTATATTATAAACCCTGACTGAGACTATAATACATAGTTGTCCTAGAATATACAGATACCTTCTGCTCCAATACCTTGAGTATTGAAATGCTAGTTAATCTTTCAATAAATGTGAAATTTCATTTTTATTGTTTAAAATCAGATATAAATAAAATGTATTTTTGTAATTTCTATGTATATATGTGCTGTATATTTATATAAGTGATTAGTCTGCTATAGTCAGAAAATTTCCATAAACCAAGTGGAAAAAAAAAAAAGGGAAAGAGAAAAAACCTGGTAATTTTAATGATTGATACAAACATGCTATGTCTGGAGTACACAAATATACATTTGAGTGACTTGGATAGTAAACAACCAAAGAAACTCAATCTTTCATATAAACACAAGTCTAGTAAAGACTGACTGCTGTCTCGGTTACCTGTCAGCTAAATAATACTGATCTTATGAGTGTAATACAGCCAAATTATGTTGAATTACTAGCTGCCTAAGAACATCACAGTTTAGAACAGCAACTTAAAAATACTGGGCCAAACTCAGTGTGCCATAAAAGGGCTTGTTATGGTTGGTTTCAGTGGGAGCTTCACTTGCTGAGAGCAAGGCTGAGTTTCTCTGTTAGGCTTCGTCTATACATACAAATTTCACTAGAACCCCTTGAATGGTGTTCTCCTTATTTTTCAGTCATTTGGATCACTGTAACATAAGTCCAGATATAATGAAGGAGCAGCTCACTTTTATTTTGCCTAAGCTGGTTCATAACTGGCTTAACCTAACTTGGGAAGTGAAACCTACCCTAGGTCATGTCAGCCACATTTTACATCAGCTTTATTATCTCAGTTTTTCAAGGATTCTTTCATTTAGCCCAGTGAAATTTTGCAAGTAAATTGGCCCCTGTATGCAATGGGAGTGAAATGTGCTGTGAAATAAATTTCTGTGTCTAAGACTCCAGTTTTGCAGAGTTAATCTGAACCTTTAAGTGTGGAAGTAGCAGCAATCACATGGTGATGTTACGATGTATTCCCAAAAAAGTCACAGGAGGTAGGACATGTCAATTTTAAACACCATCTTTGGGACACTTAGCTCTGTTTGTAAATCTGTTCCCATTCTTAAATCTTAGCAATTTAATAGTTCTATTGAAAAATGTGGGAGGGTAAAGTCTCATACGTCTTACATGATGATTCGTATATCTTGCCATACTGGAAGTTAAAAATTATGGCAATTACAGGGATGTACAGGGTTTGAGTGACTGTAGGAAACAGAAAAACCCCAAACAAAAGCATTTAAACAGCCTTCTAGAAAGAAAAACCATTTCAGTGAAGTTAAACAAAGTACTCTTCATACTACTGAGGAAGACCTGTTAGACTTTCAAAATTAATTTTGTTTGATATTGTTATCAATGATGTGCAGTCTATTGAATATTTCCTGAACCATCGCTCTGAAGCCATTGTGGTGCATGGTGCACTTTATTCATAAAACCATCTTACATTCTTCATTCATATGCTTTTTTATCGTGTTTGTAATATGTTTCTGTATTTTTTTTTAAGTACAAAGTAAGATTATACCAAGACAGTAAGGACATTCCTTGGAAAGAAAAATCATGCTGTAATATTTATATTGTCTGAGCACAAAGCAATGATAAAGTGAAAATATAGTGTACAAATAATTTGTAATATAATAAACATTTTGTATGGCTACAATTACACTATAGTTTTTCAATACTGATTTCAAAGAAGAAAGCATTTGTGTTTAAAGTTATAACCTCATTTGAATGTGGAAATACCATTTTTACAAAGAAAAACTTAAGTATTTTTTACTTAATGCCCCAATTTTATTTAAAAATATGTTAAATGTTTGGGTGAAAATACTGTTTTCTGTGTACAAAAATTGTTGATGTTCTGACCACTCTTTGTCTTCAGATTTATAAGTCATCAGTAGAAACAGCTACAAATGAAATATACGTATAATTACTTCAGTGTGTGTGCACTGACCACTTTCAGTTGGTAAACTATGTGTGACACTAACATCAGTAGAACAGTAACTTTAACAGGCTAAGAGAGTACTCATTGACAGTAGTTTTTTGATAAAACCGTGTTATCTGGATTTGAGAGAACCTCTAGTTCTAAGTCTAGAAATATGAGTAATATTTGTGTCTAATAATATTATGGGTAGAACTTGATAGAAGTGCATGTAAATCCTGTATATAGAGATGGGGGATATTATCTTAAGTAGTGATTATTTCTTTTTCAGACTAACTTTGAAAATGTGAGAAATAAGATATGTAAGATAAAAATGAAAAGCAAGCGGAAAAAGCAACATTGGTTTGAGTGGCAGGACTGTTTTTTTTAAGGGCTGATATATACAAAGCTGACCACAATTTTCATTATATTTCAAGATGTCTGAGTGTTAATTACATTTTAGTGTATGTTTTTTAGTCCTGCATTGCCAATGTAAGAGCTCACTTCCAGCTTATAAAAGCTGAGGGAGCTTGAAAGCAGGAACTTTCCTGAATTAGCAGGTGTCACATCATTTTGCTGCCCCTCTTCATTCTGTGCACATCTGAGCAGCTCCAAACACTGTGTCCAATCAGTTGCGGTTCTAATTTTGGATTTCTTGTACTTGAACAAATCTCAGTGTTTTCCCATGCCTCACTGAGTGAAATGGGATAGGAGGACAAGTGTAAGTTAATGTGAAGACTATTAACAGGTTAGGAGAACTTTAAGAGTCTAGAATTAATGGATCTTCTGTTGTGTGTTACTCACAGGTACTAGAAAATGGTTGTGTTTGGCAGCTGTTCTCAGCAAGATGCATTCTGTATTGTCAGTGACCTATATATATATGTCAGTGACCTATATATAGATTAAAACTGTCCCAAGAGAGTGAATCAGTTTGTGTAAGCCACATGCATTCTCTGTGCAGCTCCACAGGGAGAGTGCCATAATTAATATGAGTGGGTTCCAGTTACTTAAAGTAATCTCTTGTAATAAAATACCAAGTTGCATGGCATCTTACATCTATTTTACTACATCATTAGGAGGGGAGGGGGGGGAAAAGACATGATCATACAGGATATAGACTTTGTAATGGTGCTATATGGAATTGCTATGTCTAGTGGTAACTTACACTTTCTGTGCTAGACTTTCTTTCCATGGGTTAATATTTTGCCCATAACTCTAGGACTGAGTAACAGATTTCTTTTTTGCTTGTCAAAATATTTCAGAGTTATTTTTTTCCGTTTCTAAGGATAAGAGTATTCTTTTAGAATGCTTTTTTGAACTTTCGCCTTTCACAAATAAATAATGCAAGACTCAACTTGCGGAAATGACATTTATATAGGTCAGTAAATAAATTGCATAGTGATGTGCTCTTTAAAAGAAGCTTTCAAAGTGGCCAAGTCAGAAAGGCAAAGCTGGTTAATACCACAGAATCTCTACTGAGAAAAACTGCATTGCACATCCTTGATCAAAATTGTTTTGCTGTGCCCCGTGAGTGAAAAGCAATCAGAAAACTGCATCTGGTGATTCCTGTTATTCAGGAAACTTCTTGCTTGGGCTTCGTACAAGACATGGGAGATGAGACAGATTTTGATAGGCTTCTGAGATGGATAGACTACCCTGTGTAACACATCTGCCCTTGGAGTTACCTTTAATACCAACAGATGTAAAAACTACAGCCACCAAAGTGGTGTGGCACAAAGGTCATTTAGGTCCTGATTTTAAATATAGTTGAAATGCTCCAATATAGTATGATACTTCATGCTTTTAAAATCACCTTAAGAACATATGACTACTGTATCATACTTTTGTATATCACTATATGTGTGTCCAAAAATATTTTTTTCAGAACTAGTCTATCTGTCCATCTATTTGTCCCCAATTCATTTCAGGTTCCTTAAGGTGTACAAAGGCAGTAATGAAGAGTTTGATCTCAGGGTTGTTCTGTTATGAAGCTCATGAAAGATGAGAAATGGGTTTCAAATAGATGGTCAAATGTATAGCAGATGTCTTGAAAATAATTACAAATACCATGAAGAAGTGTTTCAGGAATTTGACTTTTTTTTTTCTTTTTTCATTTATTAAAAATAATTCTTGTTTTAAGAAGTGCCTGACTTTTCATGAATTTTCCATGCCCGATTCATTCCCAAGGAGTAAATTGAGACTATATTGCCTTCTGTAAATAATTTTTGTAACTTTATAAAGACACATTTACCTACTAGGCAATAATGGCTGCAAAGGATTGTAAATCATATAGAAAGTTGATTCCACTGAGTACAATATTTAGAGAGGAGGTGAATTTGTCTTCCAAAGTATGCCCCTTTCCACTGCAGCTTAGTGCAGTTCTGTGCTTTGTAAAGGAGTGTCTAAACACCATAACACACACACTGGCATCAGTTAAAATCTCGTCTCTGGCAAGGAGCACTGACTTTTGTAGCCTCCAGTGGGATTTTGTGAAGAGTGCCTGTGTATAACTTTACTTTTTTTAAACTATTAAACCAGAAATTTATGGGTCCTTAACTCTGGCTTTTTATAAATAATTAGTGGCTTTCAGGCCCTGCATCAGCAGCAAACTTAACCAATAGATTCCTTGAGATGTGATACAGCAGAATATAGCACCCTACACCAGGGATTCACCAGGATCTAAAAAGCAAGTGACTGTGGTAGAAGAATAGGTGGAAAGCCATGTATTTCAGCAGTGCATGAACACCAATTATGAATTTATTATTAAGGCAGGTCAAAATGTCTTGAAGCTAACTCCTTTGAACCAATTTATGTATTTGGTTAGTTTTTGATTTCTTAATTTGTTAAATCAGTACAAAATTAACAACTTTAACAGCATATTCTATTTCAGAGCTTTAAAGGTAGGAGATCTGAATGTAAGTAAATTTGAGGTTTATTCTTTATCCTTGTCTATCTACTACTTTTCACACTGCAATTAGGGGAATTACCCTCCACCGAATTAATTTTAGTATTTCTTTCCAGGAAAGAGAGATTAGAAAGGCTTTTTCATTTCATGTTGTTGTTGAGTTGTTCAAATTGTATTCAAGGTCATATTTGATAGAAAAAAAATGGCAGTGAAACCAAAAATTTTGGAATATATGATAGGACCCATCTCACTGAGGCTTAAACTTTGGTTTAGGGTTTAGTAACCCAGCAGATACAGCTCGGGCCCAACAAAAAGGTCCATTCTGGGCTTTTCTTTGGGTATTGTTAGAAAGTACATGTACCCATCACAGATATTCCTCTCTCTTTGACTTTTTATTTTCACTTCATGTCTTTCTTGCCATTACTTTCTTGCCATTGAATTTGACTGCTACACTGGTGTACAAAGAGGTGCACTCCTTACCTCATGGATATGCTGCTGGTGTGATAGAAGTAGTAACCAACACGTGGTAGAATTTTTAAATAGCAATGGCACTGTATATTTTGGGCCCATGTTCTGCTTTGTGATACTTACAGATGTCCTATTTGTATTAAGGCAAAATACGAGTATAGATAACATCTGCTGAAGTTACTGGCAAAACACCTGCTCACTTCAAGGAGAACAGGACTGGTCCAGTAATCCCTCAGTATATCAGCCATCATGAGTATCTTAAAACTGTGCAAAGAGAGGAAGGATGCTTTCTGGTTATGGGTGGCTGGAAATTGGGAGATCAGAGATCAGTTGATTCTTTTTCGGGGTTTTGGATTGGTCCTGGGCAAGGTGCTTAATCTGACTGTACCTCAGTGTCTCATCTGTCAAACAGGGTGAAGGGACTGCCTGTCCTCATAGCCCTGCTGAAACCCTGGAGTGCAAGTGGATGCTTTAGTATGAAGCACTATTTATTATTTTGTGGAGCTTTGGTAATTATTCAAGACTCTAACTCTTCCTCAAGTAGCATTTACATAGGTGTGAATTTACAAGGAAAAAAACCCCAAAACCACCTCTTGATAATATTTCAGTACGTTCTAGGAAGCCTTTCCAATAACAACCTCTGCACTTTTTTACAGAGATTTACAGAATTTATATCAATAAATCGTCTCACTTCCCATGCCACAGATCTCACTTTCCAAGGAAACAAACTTTTCTTACATGTTTGAATTATGGAAAGGACTAGCTCTGCATGATTACAAATATTCATTTTATCTTTGGTGTTCACAGCTTGATTCAACTGTAATGGCTCTGTCTGTGAAACTTGCTCAAAATTTGTGAGTGTTTCAGCTGTAAATGGGAAAATTAGTTTTCTGAAGCTGCAAAATTGAGAGTAAATTTAAAGCCAAGTCTAGGAGGGATTAAATGGAAAGAAGAAAATTATTAATTAAAATTTTATTCTATGCAATCAGATGGGAAATCTCCAAGAACTAGTTCCTTTTGCAATTACAGATGTAAAAACCATACTGGTGGTAGAATTTTACATATGACTTGAAAAGGAGGCATTTAAAATGTTCTAGGTCATTACCAAATGACTGTTTTTACTCTGAGCCATAGGGTGATTCTAGAAATGAAGCTTACAAGTACATAGAATACTTTCTTTCATGTTAGTGGCTATAGCTTAGTTCAAGCTGTATATGTGTTTTTCTTGGCAATTTTGCACATTAAATAAAATATGTCTTAAAATCTGTGTTGCTACTTATTGGTTGTTCCTGCTGTGTCCTTTTTCTTCAGATTGGCTGCTTTAAAGCATGAGCCTTATTTTTCCTTGGAGCTGCCAGGCTCCTGGACTGTGTAGGGGTCCCATTGCTCATGCTCTCAAGGTAGAACCTGGCAAAGGACAGGAAAGGAGTTTTAAGAATGACACAAGTCTAAACCATGTATTCCAGTGTTGGCATCCCCTCTGAAGAAAGATGTTTTCCTACCTTACAGAGGTGAGCAGGGCAGTAATAAGCCTGTGAATTTTGAGGCCATCTTGTGATTCTGTGTTTCCTTTGTGATTTTTTTTTTTTTGTTCTCATCTTAATGTCGTCTATACCTTCCCCTATTATTCAATCAGTTATTGTGGTTTTTTAACAGCGTTTATTCAGACATGAAACTTAGGTTTCATGCTGTCAGTCTGAAGTAAAAGGAAAATGAAGTTATGTGCTTTTGACAGTACCACTTTTGAGTAATTTGTGATGCAAGAAGTTTGGAATAAAAAGTTTTACTACAAGGCCTCTCTTTGTAGTTTTAGAGGAAAAAAGAGGCAAGAAAGGATGTTCCCATAACACAGGATAAATGAACTTCCTAGTGTATGTATCAATACTGAGGTTCTGGACTTACTTAAAATACACTTTTGTATATTTTTATATATATATATAAATGCTGTGAGTGCTTAAATTGCCTCAAGGAGCTGTTCTGCCTTTTCTCAAGATGCACCAAAATCTCAGCCTATTTTGCAAACATATGTTTTTAGTGTGTAACGTTAAACAACTGACTCGTGTTAATAATTATATGTTTCCTTTGAAAAGGCAAATGTACCACTTTTGGACTGCCTCCTGATTGGCAGCTCTTGGATTCAGTATTTAGGTATCAGTGACCTTAAGACCCAGCTCCTGAACAAACAAAAGAGGATAAGTTTCCTGGAGTTAAGTGCTGCTCTAGATTTCCCTACTTTATGTTGAAATGTTAGCTCTGAATTTTCAGGACAGGTGGATCTATCGCGCAGCATCTATCACTGCTGAAAACAGAAACATAATTTTATTATAGCTTACTGCTTTTGGATTTCCTTTGTATTCTGTCCCTGAGCTAATTAAGACAGCTTTGAAGATTAAATTCTAATGATCCATTGTAATAAGGCTGAGTATCTATTTGGAGAATTTTAATGTGGCAAACTCTTAAATATAGCAGTGTGAAATTTAATGGACCCAACTGTTTGGTATAAAATACTTTAAATGCATTGTTGTTTTCAAATGGCTTTTTATCTAGTTTTTCCCATCATAAGGCAGCCAAGGCCATTTCAGGTTTCAGAAGTGAAAGAGCTGAGGGCACTCCTTGGGGAGCACCTGGGTGTCACTGCAGGTGTAGACATGGCCCTTTCAGCAGGACAGCTCTCATTGCTCAGCCCTCAGGTTGGCTGCAAAGACGTGACAATCTGCTTTTTGAGAAGATTCCTTTGTTAAGAATTGGAAATGGGAGCAACCTACTGATGTTTTGAGATCTCTGCCCCTGAATGTTTCTTTCTTGAATACAATAGGGATGGATTTGAGTCACAAGGCAGCTATATGAAAGAGGTGTGAACAGTGCCAGCATCTAAATGTCAGGTTTAGCCTTGCCTGAGTAGTCTGAGAGAACAGAAGCAATTAAAAAAATGAATGTCACAAATGTTGTGAATAAAAGAAAATGCAGTAAGAATGCTATTCTGTTTAATATATGCTTAATTTTTACAAAAGAAATGATGAACAGATCAGCTTTGAGATGAATCCATAAACCCATAGAAATGAGAGCAGATTAATGGATATAACAAGGTCAGGTGGAAAGAGAGAAGAAAAATAAAGGTAAGTAAAATGTTTAGGGACAAATTAAAATCAGCATATGTGCCATTATGTATTAATAGCCTGGTGGTTTGTCGAGGTAAGGACAAGCTTATTTACTCCCTTGCCTAACTCGTGCATGTGAATGTGTTAGTATTTCTAACTGAAAGTACAGGCAAAAGTATTTCCTCACAGGTCCCATGTTTCCCCTACAGTCTCTGTTACTTTTGTAGGTGCTGCTTCACACACAGGAGGCCAAATTGGCTTTCCAGTGATCCTCTCCACCATTCTTTAATGTGGAGATGCTTCAGTGAAAGCACTTTGACCAAAGCATCCGGACAGAAGAGTGCTGTGAGTGATGCTGGCCAAGGAAACCATTCTGCCTTGTTATGGCACATGAACCAAATGACTTTTCAGTAGATGAGTCTCTCCAGGCAATTTTAACTGAAATTATGTATTAACTGGTGCTATTCTTTGCATCGTCATCCAGTAATTAAACATGAAGTGTTATTTTAACATAAAGGCCATGTGGAAAACTGAACAACAGATGGAAAAGACTTAAACTGTGTACTGGGAAAAGCAGCTTTGTTTAAGCCAAGGAAACCTGAGTGAAAAAAGGCTGATGAGAGCTGGATGCAAAGTGAAAGACTTGGTAAAAGTCAAGAAGTAATAGTTAGGAAGCAGCAATTGCATGTAATAGAAACCTTTGTAGGCACTTGCAATATCCTTGGAAAACTTAGCGTGGTTTAGGAGTGAAATTATTCTGGAGATTTGGGAAAATGAAGATAGTTTAGCTGCTGCCTAATTTGATTTTAGGGCTCATACTTCTGTACAGAACCTTTAAAGGCCTCCGTGTATTGGCCCTTTTTTGTCCAATCCAAGTGTATTTTCTGATATTTAGTTTAGGCATTAACATAGTTCTCATTTTCATAGTAATCAGCCATTTCAATTTAACTATTCACATTTTCTTAATAATTAACTACTTCAGGTTTAGCCTCAAAGCTCTTTGAGAGACTTCTCATCCTCCTTCTGCAGAGGGAGCAGTGAAACACTGCAGCCCAGATTTCAAAGGTAGTGTGGTGATAATTTGCTTATGTAGGCACCTAGATCAACCTTTCGTGTATTTGCTGCCTCAGCCTCCAAGATGTGGCTGGAAAGAGAGATAAATCATGGGTTGTTCTGTGAGCATTTCCTGACATGGCTGGAAAGAGAGATAAATCATGGGTTGTTCTGTGAGCATTTCCTGACCAGGTGTAATAAGACCTTGTTTAAGAAGCCCACTCTGGAAGTAACTTGGGGTGCTGTCTGGAGTGAAACAGCTTAAAAGATGCGAACTAGTGAAAACAGAACTGTTTAGCCAGGAGCACAATGTTATTAATTAGGCTCTAAAGACTTAAGCAGTAACTAAAGGGTGCCTAAAGAGCTGGTTGAAAAGGGAGAGTGAATTTAAATGGGTGATGGCTTTGGAGTGTAAAAGGGAAAGCAGCTCACAGTGGCCACTCTTGACCTGCTCACACCTGACCCTGTGAACAGGCAGCTGCCAGGCCCTGGGCTCACCCTGAGGCCACAGGAACCCAGACTGAGACCCTCTGTGGGCCCATGTTAAAGCAGCCTTTCCCCAGTCCTGGCCCTGACCTTCCCACCCCCACATTCCCAGGTCCCTCTCCATGCCCTGCCCAAGGCACACCGGACAGGGCTCGGTCTCACCGCCCTGCTCAGGCTTTGGTTCATTGAAAAGCACTTTGATGAGCAGATAAAAGCATGGATTGCCCTGTCAGCAGGGACACTGGCTGGCAACGGCCAGTGCAGAAGATTCTGCTTAAGATCTCCTACTGCTCTGATAAAATGTGATTGTTGTAGTTTGATGATTGAGAAACGGGAGTTATAAACTAGATTTCCTTTTTAATATAAACTGTGTATGGTAGATCAAAATCTGACTGGAAAGACTGAGATAGTAAAAGAGCGAATCCTGTAACAAGCAGTAATAGGAAATAAAATTTTGATATCTTGTGTTAAAATGCTTCACGGTTGAGCAACTTGAACACAGTTTAAACAGATTTGAACACAGATTAAAATATTAGTCTTAAAAATAAAATTGTTTGCCAAAATGTGACAGCTTCAGGGCTGGTAACTTTATTATTTCATGCTGCCACCTACTGCTCTGGAATTAGAATAGGGAAAAGTAATCAGTGTCTTTTTATCAGTCTGGTGAGCCTTTTTACTACTTTGTGGGGTTATTCTCTGTGCAATGTATGGCATCACTTTTTGAATGGTAAATGTTCTCCAGACCTTCAGTTTTTCCTCATGAAAGGACGTGCCTTCCAAACATAAGTCAGTCCAAAAACTGCACAGGTTTTGGCCTAAGCACTGTTATTCCTAAAATAATAGTAGAATGTTAGTCGAAAGTCAAAGTTATATGACTATTCTGTTAAAAACTAACTCAAGCCATAACTTCTGTAATTTTGTGATACACTAAAGACAATACACTGTGATTGTAACAAAGATTTTTATGCTAACATGAAAGTAGTTTTTTAGAGCTGGCATAGAGGTGTAGACTTTTGGTCATACTTGTTTACTCAAAACTGCACTTACTGTACTTAGAACTAAAGCAGAAAAAAAAAAGCCCAACCATACGTTGTATTGCAATTACTGTGTTTCCTGGCTGACATGTGTCTTGAATATTGCCAGTGAACTACTGGGAATCCTGACAATGGCAGTGTTAATTTCATAGTGATTTTGAAGACAATATTCCTGTCTGCATGTAGTAACTAGATTTAAAAAAAGTTCAAATATACAGTAGTTTTATCAGTAACTAGTACTAGAAAATTAATAAATTCAACAGTATAGTGTATTTTTTAATTTCGTAGGAGAATAGCATATAATAACAAGAAGCCCAGTATCGAGGATCCATTAAAATACTCCACAGAGATACGGTGACAGAATATTCAGCTGAAATAATCCTCATCATGTTATTTCAGGTTCAGCAATGCTTTCATGCTTTGTATCTTCTTTTCTTCCAGTGCCTTCAGAAGTTTATCTAAACAGGAATGAAACATAGTTTGTCATTAATACTTTACAATACTTTTAAGAAAATCAAATAATGTATTAAGCAAACTAATAATATTCCTTACAATGACTTGTCTAGCAAATATCTGAAAACTAACGTTTTTCAAAACAATAGGTATTAACATTGAAAAAGGTATGTATTGCTATAACAAAGGAAAAAACCCTATTAATTTCCTGTTCTGAAAAGTAAATATATGCAAACTACCTTTTAGGTGTCTTTGAGCTCTTCCTTTGAATGTATGTATCTGATGGACATTTTTTCTGTGTTCTTGTAACCTCTGCACTCCTGAAAATTTCCTGACTGGCAGCCTGTGGCCTTGAAGGAAATGATGAGCATCATATCCTTCCAGTTGTTGGTCTCCCTACTGGAACTCTAAGTATCGTGACCTGATGAACTATTTTATTTCCTGTATTTCCTTCATGGCCAACAGGTTATAAAACTAAAATGCCGAATTTTAACTTGTTTGGTGGGGGTTTTTTTGTTTGGTTCCCCCCTCCCTCCAACTATCCGTGGCCGTCAGTGGCCCTTATTTCACACTAATGCTGATGTACCAACGCAGGGTCTCGGTAGTGGATACATTTTGCGTACACAAACTCGCTCGGATTTGGCTGGTGCCTGCGTTGTATTTTTTTTTCCTTAACACTTAATGACTGTGGGGGCTCTGTGCCTTCGTGCAAAAGTAACTACGCCCGTAATTCTTAATTTGTGCGCCCAGCGGGTTGCCCATGACCAGTAACGGGGGAAGATGCTTGGTTCCCCCCTCTTTACTCGCTGCACCTGTGCTCGCCCAGGCACCCGCAGCCGAACCCCGCGGTGCGAGGCGGGGAGCCGCCCACCGCATGCTGCGGGGCACAGCCCTGCGAGCCGGCCCGTTTCAGGAGGTTCCCGACGGAGGGACCTGCAGCCCTTGAGG
>WEIV01019626.1:1429-37227 GCA_013390005.1 Calyptomena viridis | reverse complement strand
TCTTTTACTTACCTAGCAGCAAAGACTGTAGTGACAGTAATCCAGCCAATACGTACACACATAAAAGCTTTTGAGAGACTTTTTCTATTGGGAGAAGTTAAAGATAGTGAATTGAAGCTATTAAGTCTGAGGGCAGCTAAAATAGTCTCATGTTAGTTGTAGTTGTAGTTAGTCTGCAGTGTTAGTGACAATAACTACTGATACTCAGAAGTGTTGAGTGTACATGTGTGTGAATTCATGCTTTCACACAGATTGCTCTAAGTATCTGTAAAAGCCACAAAAGCTTCCACTTTTACAATAAATTTTGACGTCAATTAAAAAAAAAAAAAAGGCAGATTTTCACTGTGGTATACCATGAAAAGTTATTGCAAAAAGTTGGATTTAACATCCAATGTGTTATTTAAAATGTATACTAACAAGTCACATTTTCTGTATTTAGTTGAAAATTGTGTTGGTCTTCCAGCATGGATATTCTGTTGTATCTTCTTTTTAGTTACACTTTTAACTTTAGTTGTGTTTTTCCTGCCTTTTTAGTTGATTTCATTATGTTGGCGTTCCTGGCTGGTGCAATAATTTATTTTATACCAATTTCCCACTTTCCATTCCCAAATTCCCAGCCTTTATTGCCTGTCATTCAGATTCTCCAGCAAAAATTGCTATACTTTCTCCTTTCTAGGGGAAAAGCTTCTAAAAATCTCTACAGGAACTGCTGAGCTGTACTTGCAAAGCATGGGGTTGCAGGCAGTCAGCTATGACCCTCCTGCTACCTTTGTTTGTGCTCCTTCTGCACATTGTCTCTCACATTTGTAACATTTGTCCTGCTGTTCCTTAATGGTAAGTAGAAGAGTCCCACTATGTTTGTCAACTATTGTAGTGCATCTAATTTGTCACTTGTTTCTATTTAAAAAGATGTCGGTGCTTTTCAACCCAATCCCAATTTCAACATGTGACTAAGTACCACAGTGTATTAATATTGATTTTTTAATAATTTGAATAAATTTATTAGGTTTACATGGCAAGGTTTTGGCAGCAGTGAGCTACAGGGCTGGCTTCAGTGAGAAGCTGCTGGAATAAGCTGCTAGAAGCTTCTCCCATCTCTGCCAGAGCCAATGCCAGCCAGCTCCAAGGTGGACCTGCTGCTGGCCAAGGCTGGGTCAAACAATGGCAAACAATGGGAGCAGAGATCCACTTGCTGCCTGTGGAGGAGCCCACACTGAAGCAGGTGGATGCCCCTGAAGGAGCTGTGGCCCCATGGAGGGCCCACACTGGAGCAGGCTCCTGGCAGGACCTGTGATCCCATGGGGAGAGGAGCCCCCACTGAGCAGGTTTGGTGGCAAGACTTGTGACCCTGTGGGGAATCCATGCTGGAGCAGGCTGTGCCTGAAAGACTGCATCTCATGGAAGGGACCCGTTTTGGAGAAGTTTGGGAAGGGCTATCTCCTGTGGATGCTGCTGGAGCAGAGGAAGAGTGTGAGGAGAAAGGAGCAGCAGCAACAGTGTGTGATGAACTGACCACAGCCCACATTCTCCATCCCCCTGTGCTGCTGTAGGGAAGTAGAGAAAATCAGGAGCAAACTTAAGCCTGGGAAGAAAGGAGGGATGGGGGGGAGGTGTTCTAAAGTTTGTTTTTATTTCACATTTTCCTACTCTGATTTAGATTGGCAATAAACTGAATTATATTCCCCAAGTTAGGTCCGCTCTACCCATGATGGTAATATGTGAGTGATCTCTCCCCGCCTTTATCTTGACCCACAAACCTTTTGTCATAGTTTCTCTCCCCTGTCCAACTGAGTTAAAGCAGCTTTGATGGGTACCTGTTGTCCAGCCAGGGCTAACTCACCAAAATAACCTATATTATTTTCTATTAATAAAATCTACTTATATTTACTGAGTTCATACTGGTTTCAATTCATAATCAGTAGGATTTAATAGTGAAATTGATTTCAGAAGGATGCCACTCCCTTCCCTGACGTGTGTCTGGCCTGCTAGATGTGTCACATTACAATCATACAAACCAATATGAAGTGGGCTATTTATAAAGTCTCAATGCACTATGCCAGCAAACTTAAAATTAACAGAGAGCAACTAATTAACAATTATACAACTTGAAAGAAGTGCTAATTAAAAAGTTTTTAAGAGATGAATTTTCAATTGAAATACAAAATTAGCCAGAGACTAAGTGCCTGAAATAGAAATTTGGACTGAGTAGCAGAAATGCAAAAAGCACTAGCTGTGTAAGAAATGAATTTTTAATTTTCTCTTCAGGTAAGTCTCTGCCATTCTTTAGAATCTGAAGAAGATCCACTGTTTTGTCTAGAAATTACAAATAAACCTGTTTTTCAGTATTGGTGTTTCAGTCTTATACATGTTTCTGGTGTGTTCAATCACAGAATTTGGAGATTTTGGCAGAAAAACCACAACTCTCTGCCTCTCTCTGATGATTTCTGTGCTACTGAGTTCAAAATGCCTGTCTTATTCGAAGAGCACAATATGAGGTAAGAAACAAGAAGTTTTCTGGAAGACAGGACTTGCTTAAAGGCATTTAAATCTGGTAACTGGGGAACTTTTTGTGTTTTGAGATTTTTTTTTCCCCTTTGCTGTTATGTCCTGTTCTTCTATGGAATGTTGAGAATGGGAATTTGGTGGTCTTAGGAGTGGTTTAGATACCACATTTTTACAAGACACAGAGATGCAGAGTGCACATGGAAAAAACCCAGCATTGAAACCTGATCTACCTCCAGGCTGTCAGAAAAGTTCTTTTGAAATTCCTTGGTTTTATGCAGTTTAGCTTCTGTATGAGTATGTGTAGGGTGATGGAGAAGGAATGAGATTATTTTCATAGAGCAGAGTAATGTCTGCATATTAATTGAGCAGGTAAGTACTCTGATTAGCTGTGTTTGCATCTGAGATAATGATGGGTGCTTTCTCTTTAAACATGAATTTTTGTCAAACCCTGTTTGTTGCCACCAAATTTATCTCTAGGATGACCTTGTTTCTGAAATGTAGTTTTTTATAGTCTGTCTCTTTTCTGGAGACTCTATTGTTTCAGCTGTGTACCTGGCAATTTAAAGGAAGTAATGAGACCCCCTGTGAAATGAGAAAGCTGAATTCCACTGAGCATTAGATTAGAGATCTGGGTTCAGTCCTACCAAAATGAGTCATCACAGCAGGTAAGGTTGCACGAAAGCACAGTTCACCACATAAAAAATTAAAGAGATCCCAATCCATGCCAGCTTTGAAATAATAGAACTCATGAATAATCCTGAAGGCAGTCTCATGCCTTGCTCCTGGCTGTTCATATGCCATACTCCCAACCCTTTTGAAATTGCTGTTGCAGAACCTTTTAATCTTGGCTCAATAAGCACTACTAGGGTTGACAATAATAAAGTTTACTTAACAGTATTCAAGTGGGTTGCATAATTTGTTTGTTCCTGTTTTGGACTGAAAGACTTTGGAAGAGAATCTACATCTCACCTGAATATCTTTCTTTGTGTGTTGGTGTGTTGAGAGTTGACACTGTCATAAATTGTGCATTTTCAGATGATGGTGCGTTCTATAGTTCTCAAAATTTATTTGGGATATTTCATGCCTCTAAAATTCAGAGAAGTTTCACTATGGATATGCATATATGGATAACTTAATTCAAATAGGCATTAACGAAATAGCCTTTGCACGGATCTGTAAGATTTATTTTTTATTAGTTTACACTATAATTAGGGGCTATGTATTGCACTAAAAGCTTCCTATATCTTTATGGGTCAGCATTGTGTAATATTATATTTTCAGAACTGTGTAAATGTTAGTGGCATATAAAGTGAGGTTTTTTTAAACTTGCCAATAGCAACTGTAAAGATAGGTTATCCTTGTTGTCCTCAGGATTAGAATTGCTGCAGTTTGGAGATCTGGATAGTTTCTAATTATAGGAGCCTTGGAATATGAGTGGTCTCTGACTCACTAATGAGTCTCTTCAGAGCTGCAGCCTGTCTTCTCGAGGAATGTGAAATCATATCAGCAAGTGCAATCTACGCTACTTACATTAACTAAGAATCATGGAGACTGGCTCAGTCCAAATATAAAAGCACAGTGATTGCAGTGAAACTGTATTATAATGGTACAATGAGTTTCATTAAGAGTAATTTTCATCATACAGCATAGCTGATTCAGAGCAAAAATGTTATTCAAGTACTTCAGTGCAATATGCCTTTGCTCACTGTTACTAGAGCCACGCATTGATGAACAGAAATTATGATAAAAGTAGCATTTTCTTTGCAGCCACTTAAAGCTGCTTTCTTAAAGTGTACAAACAAGATATAAATAGGAATAGCAACAGGTGTATTTTGACTGATGGTTTAACTTTCATCTGTTATGTTAAACAGCTTAAATTAGATGAATCTATTTTTTTCTTTTTTGGTAAGATCCATCAGTTGAAGTATTTGGAAGACTTATGGACTGTATTGATAGTATATTATGGTTTAAATGGATTGTGTGCAGTTGCATCTTCAACTGCTGTGACCTCATTCCTTCTACTGGAAGATAACTTTATGGCTAGCTGATTGCTGCAGCAGTTCATTAGGCAGTTTTTCCTGTATATTCAGTAGTCTATGAAAACCTAAGTGATCCAGCAGAGAGGTTAACCCAATGTATAGAGAATGTGGAGAAGAAAACAGAATACACTAAATCAATAACAAAATAACGTTTTTTTTAAAAAAAAGGAGTGACCATCCATCATTATGTCAAGCCTCTAGGCACTGACATACTCAAAAATACAGATTATCTAAAGTGAGGAGTATTTCTCTTAGAAACACTTATTCTGATGGATAGCCTGTTATGTAAAATGGTCACTTTTGACAAACAAGCCTGGTTCTTGTAGTTATGAGGATGATGTGGATCACAGTGGATGGAAAGAATTGGAGAAAAACAATGGAAATTATTAGAGTGGAGCCAGTTAGGAGTTAAAGATCTAGAGAGAGATAATGATAAGTAGGACTGGGCTTTTTACTATAAGACTGATTTAGAAATGAAGCCTAGAAGAACTCTTGCAATTATATACATGGAAGTGATTTTTCTATTATGTAGCTGTGAAATTATTAAAAAAATTGAAAACAGTTTAAAGCTTCTAAAGGGAAATGATGAGGGATTTTTTCCCCACCCTTGCCTTAACTGTGTTTGAAATATATTTCCCCGAAGCATTAGTATTTCTTAGGCTTTTTACTGTTTAGTCGGATCTGTTAGTGTTCATTTTCTGCTGCCTCTTGGCAAATTGTTTTCCTATCACTTCAAATGACTCATTTGAACAATAGTTCAATGCCCTAATGCAATGGAAGGTGAACTTTCAATTAATTCGGGGGCAGCTCTGCTGTTTCCTTACTTTACGGACTAAATTTTAACAAAAATGCGTGAAAATCATCGAATTTAAGCACACATTTAGGGGTAGAGGGAAAATACAGTGAAGACTTGCTGGCTATTGCCACCCCATCATAAAAATATTAAAGGAGACAATTGTCTGTGAAAATGACCCAGAGGAAGAAATAAGAAGGGGAAGGGAACAAGGAGGAGGACCTTGTGAATAGGTGTATTGTAATAAGGTACCCCTCCAGAGTGTTGTAAAAATTAGGTATTATGTGCAATCTCATGTGTTCTGAAGACCCAAGGATAAGTCCTGAAAAGGGAACTGCAGCTGTTCCTTCCAGATACCTTCTTGCACCTTGCAGCTGGTGATGGCACAGTGGGCTCCTTCCTGACCAGGGCTGACAGACGATGCTTCACAGCTGGAAAAAGAAGGCTGGAAAATTTAAGCTGTAGGTCGAATCAAATATGAGGGAGCTGAACCAGCAATATTGCAGTAGCCATAGTTAATTCTGTGCCTCGCTGTTTATTTGGAATGTCCTGCTGGATAGTCATCAATGCACTGACACCTGTGGCTCGTTTTCCTCCTTGGCTCTTGTCTGAGTTCAAAATATGAATACTAAACCACAAGCTAAACCAAATCGATCTAGCAAGGCTGTGGGTAAGTGCCATTTTAAAGCATTGGCTAAGAAGGGTTTTTTTCCCTTTATAGACCACGTGAAAGATGTCTAGAAATAATCTTTGGCCCGATTATAGTGAAATAGCTTCAGCACTGGAGGGCTGGCTGGATTTTCCTGTCCCTGGTGCTGTGTCAATGATCAGACTTCCTTTGGTGCCAATGCCATTGCAGTTAAGAAGGGTAAAGTATCATCAAGTATCATCAAAGTTTGATAATTTACAATTAATTGCTATATATTAATTAGTTAATGGATGGAATCCTGTAATTCATTTGGTAAAATTACAGGACTTGTATCTGTAAAATACCTTGCACTCAGAGCACATATTCCAACTTTTAATGAGATGTATGAACCTTTTAGTAAATAAATGCCTCTTGTATTAAGCTGCATCCATCCCACTGACAACATTTTTGAAGCAGCGTAATGTAGCAAATCATATCCAACATAAACAGATGAAATGCATCATAAATGAAACAGGATGCAACTGGGAAAGGGTGTAATGAAAGTAAATATATGATTTCAGCAGATTGGGTATTTCCAATTAGCCCTGAATAGTTCATTTTCATGGGTAAGTGTATCTCGGCATAATTAAATGTGTAGTGCTTTCATGATAGCTCATGATTGGTGCTCTTTCCTTTTATTGCCGGCAGATGTCTCTCTTGATTGTCGCATAGCACCGCGATGGGAAGCTTGGCTCTGATTTACGGTGGGTACGGAGGGTGTGCAGCTGGGAAGTGCCTCACTGGAGCTGCTTCCCAATTAACTGAAACTCTGCTCTGTGCAGCAGTGGGGCTTTGCACACAGACAGCTAGAAATGCATCAGGTTAATGGTATCCAAAAACGAATGTGCACAAATGTCGTCCCGATGTGTGTCGGTTCCATAAAAAGTGATAATGGAATGATGCGCTCCAGGAAAGACAATCTGAGAAATACCTCGCCTGATTTTTCTGGAGAAGATTGCTACAAAAAAAGTGAGGGCACAGGCAAAGCTTGAATAATCTAGCGGAAAGAAAATCTCTTACCTTAAGCTTAGAAGAAACATCTTTTGTATGTTCATAAAATTACTCAAGGGCCATTTTAGATCCCATTTCCCAATTCATATTCTGACTGAAATAAGAAAGTAATCGAAGTAATGGTAGCAAATAGATATTATAACCTTTTATAATTTTGATCTTTTCTAATACTGAAATAAGTTTTTGAATGAGAAGGTGTGGATATTTATCAAGCTATGCTTGATCTGGACCTAGATGGAGAGTTCTGTACTTTCAAGACAGCTTGATTCCTTGGTCTCATGGACCAAGACATACTGATATTATCTTTAGCATTGTAATTTTGACATTCTATGGTATTGTATTCAATGCTATTGCTTTGCCAGCCAGTGGGATACCTCAGGTGGGCTCTTGGGCAAGGATCTCTATCCAAAGCTTTTGCTTTACCTGGTGTGTAAGCACCTCAGAAAACACATAAAAACCTGTGCTAAAACAATAAACTTGCTCTGGAGCCTGTGTCAGATTGCATTGTGACCTCGGGGACCATGAAACCTGCAGCAACAAGAAGGTGGAATTTGAGTAAGTCTGGTGTACAGTACAGGAAAGCCTTACAGGGGGTGGCTGCTGCCGTAAAGAACACAATGGTGGAACTTTTGGGCCAGGAAAATGAGTGCTGCTGAGATGCTGAAAAGAGGAAGGCACAGCTTAAATTGTCTTTTATCAGTAGAAAAACAGGTCAAAGATGTAATATGGTTGAAATTCCAGCTGCCATGTTGGGTGGCTGAAATTTTGACATGCTGAAAAGGAGGGGGTACGTACTAGAGAAAGAGAGAGAAGTCACAGCTCACTGCTTATGGAATAGAGTTTGGCAAGTAAATGTGGAAATTAATTAATTAGTATATGTTGCAGAAGAAATGGTCTGAAAATAAAGATTAGAACAGACAAGGATTCACTGGGGACTTCCTCTTTATTAGCAGAGTCTGGTGCTTCAGCCTTCTTCTGAAATAAAGGTTCACAAGAAGGATAAGAAACTTTGGAAGCTGAAGGGGTTATTGAATAGTGAAAACAGGGTAGTGGAAAAGTTCCAGTTTTAACATGTCAGATGTAAATGCAGGTGGTGTGTCCAAGCACTCACGCACAGCATTAGCAGGCTCTTAAAAATATATGTCACTGAAATGCAAATACATTTTACACACAGTTCACTCAATGATTGAGGTGGGGGTACAGTGAAGGCAAAGATTAGTTTGTCTAACTGTTGAGTCAAGTAATTTTCCCCAGTGAATACTCTTCATGTGCAACAGGAGTGGAGGACCTTGTCTGCTACCTGACACCAATGTTTAGTGGAGCAGGATTCTTTCTTTCAAAATATACACTTTTGGAAAATCAGTTAGAAATTAAGTCTGGTAAAATCCCTAAAGAAAACTGCTGTGTATTTTTACAGTGTTTTTTAATACAAACCCTTTAGGAACTGTGACACATCTCCAAAAGGATAGGTACTTCAGAAATGCACTGCTAGAAATAAATTCTTTTATTGTGTTTTATATTACTTTTCAAGTTCTTTTAGTTTCTTTTATGAAAAGCTATTTCTCTTTCACTGTGAGAGTGTTTCTGAGGGAAATACACATCTGATATCAACAGATTCCACATAGGGCTGTTTTGGGGATATGTGTAGTTTCTGAGGACACAACTTCCATTATAAGGAAAATGAAAGTTGTCTTTTTTAATGAACGACACAATGTAAGAACAAAGAGGCCCTTGATAACTTTGCAACAAGGAAAAGGGAAGAAAGTCTTATTACCCAGCTTGTAAGCAGGATTTTTGTGAGTGTAGAATTCTAGATATGCAGAAGGAAGAAAAATCCTGGGTAGCAAATTACCTTTAAAATGAATGCAAAATGTGTGTCTGTTTCCCTAGCTGGCTTTGAAAATGTCAATCATAGAGTTTTCCTTACAAATCTAACCTTTAAGCTGCTGCCCTGCTGCATCTTGTTGCTCTGCACGTGCCTGGAAATAGTGGAACATCTCTCTCTAAACAGAAATTAATTTTTTGGAAGCTGTGTTTCTTCACAACTGGTCAGACCTTATTCCACTTCTGTATATCTATATATAGGGAATATTGCATAAAATAATGTCTGTGGGTTTTGCTGATAGGAAAGGATAAATAATAGCTGATAAATAATTTGATTACATTGCTGATCATGACATTAACGTTGATTTACTGAATTACCCTGCTTTACTGGGAAAGGGATTGGGAAGTGCTTCAGGGAAAAACTTATTGCTTTCACCAGGTACTGTGGAAATACAAGTAATTTGTCTTTAAGTATTAATCTGTCTCTGGAATTAGGGCAAAAGAATAAGGACACTGTAGTCTTAATGTCCCTGTTTTGTCAACCTTGCCCTGATCTCATACTGGTTTTCCTTCTCTGAATAGAAATAATATAGATCAGCACATGTTCATTACTCCTGCAGATTTTAAGACATGGGAAGGGATGTCTGGTCTTTAAAAGGTGGATGGCCAACTAATTTATGACTGTTAACAGCGCTGCAGTTTGCAAAGATGGAGAAAATATTAATCAAATAATGCTCAGTATCTCTTCTGGTTGCATATAATTAGGAAAAGGAATTATTTTTGCTTTTCTATAGTGCTGCATAACTGGTACCACATCTAAATCTTCTATTTCATCTTATGGAGGAAAGGTTTGATCTGATGCATGCACTTGTCACTCTGTGCACCCTGCTCTGAGCAGGCAGTAGGACTAGGTGGTCTCTGGTGGTCTCATTCCACCAAAATTGTTCTGTGAATATTCTCTAGGATAAGAAACAGTTTTCTGTGCCATTTCTAGTGATGACAACTATGCAGACATATAATGCAACACCGGAGGTCCTTTGCTACTTCTTTTGTTAACAAATTAAACTTAAAAACCAACTTTGATAATCGGACCAAATATTCTATTGCATTTGAAGTGAAGGAGAATATTTTTATTAATAAAATTACCTTTAAAAGATACTTAAGGTAGTTTAAGACATTTGTGCTGGTTAATAATAGAAATCAGTATGTTATTCACTATATGAGATTTTGGTTTTGTTTTGTGTCATTTAGGCAGTTAAAGTAGATATGTGTCTGGGTATAGACACTTTCTTTTATATTATCTTTAATTTTGGTTTCAGCATTGCAGAAAAATATCAAGTTAAAATGAACCTCACCTCGAAATCCCTGTAGTATTATTTATATAAATAGTGTAATTGGAAAGATAAAAATAATTTTTGTAATGTTTTGTTCAGTCTTTTATGAAATATTTAAAATTTAGTCTTGAATTTTGTGATAATATGATTCCTAAATGATACTAGGAAAATGACCCAAGAAATTCCAAACTAAAGATGCCACTATTCAAGGTTTCATTCACATTAAGATGTAGCAAAGTGAATATTATTTCTTTGACCTTCATCATTCTGTGTTCTGTTGCTAATATATTATTTTAATATGACTTTTAACAGTATGTATGTACTTCACGTGATACTAAATTCCAGTAAATATTGCTGTAATACTTTTGCAAAATTTAATAAGTATATACTGCAGTCACAGTTTATGTTGGTTTGTAATTATTCATTTGAACTTTCTTTGTCATTTTAGGCTAATGTACCCAAAGATTCTTGTTATGAAGATTCTTTCAAAGTGACTATGAAAATTGATTTGATAATTAAAAAGATTGAAATAAACAGAATTGCACATGATGTCTGAATATACAATTAATACAATACTTAGAATTTACAGCTATTATGAAGATCAAAGCAAATAGGCTGGTTATTTCTGTAGTTATAATTAGATATACCACAGGGGAATATATTTTAAGGTTGTTCCTTCTCATATGAAAGAACATAGCACTTGTAATGAAGTCTTTCCAGGAAAAACGAAATCTGCATAGTTAATGCTGTGCTTTCTTTTCTGGAAATACCCAGGCCACAGCAAGTCTTGTACATGTTTGAAAACATTAAAGGAAAGCTGAAGAAACAGTGGGATGTGAAGGTATGTGAATGGGAGAGGGCCCTGTCTGTTTGCTTCAGGCAGAGGCTCGATGAGAAAGAGCCACCCAAGACAAGAAAGAAACAATTTTGCTTTTTAAAACTGCAGTAATACATGATAGAAATAGCCTTGCATAATGGGAATTTTGATTTAGATTTGGGGCATATTGTTCAGCTTTGTTGTAAGGTGCTCCTGAACATCTGGAGATGCACAGGGGCTCTGTTTTCTTATATGCCACTGTTGGGCTGTTTGAGGCTTCTTGGACCAGTTCTGCTGCAGTTACATTCTGTCACAGCAAGATTTTACTTCTCTTGTACTTGGGAATGCTCTTCTTGGAGATGCCTTTAAACTTCAGGTACAACCAATATGAGTTTCTGTCTCTTTATTGCTTCATACACATTGCAGTTTGTAGTACTTGTGCTCACTCCCATGTTGTTGCTAGATGCATTTTTAAGTATTTTTAATGTGGAGAGCCATTTATCTTTTTTTTTTTTTAAATTGCAATTAGGATCAAATGAGGCAATTGAATTCAGCAGCACAAAGTATGGAGGAAACCTAATACCGCTCTCTTTTGAAGTGACATAGGCATATTTCATTTGAAAATCAATTGTTAAAATGTGTTAAATTTTCAAGAGCAGAGCCAAGACCCATCCCTCTCACAATGCAGTTACCTTGGCTTCTTGCCTGACTAGAGCTGGAATCTATAGTCATTTCACAGTGTGCCAAGTTACTAAATCAGAATTTAACCTAATAGTAATTTACAGGAATCAAAAATGAAGGATGCAATGGCATCAGCTACCAGTAGCTGAAAAACACTATCTGTAAATCTGTGGAAAAAGATAACAAATATGAAAGAGACAAAATTCCTGCCCTGTGATACATATTGTCCCTTTCACTCTACTGCAGCCTTTGCACATTCTTTTGTTTCAGCTGAAAGGAAATAATCTGTGTCAAAATGCAGAATACAGCCATTGTCATCCAAGATCCTCCTTTCCTTCAAGCGTAGCTCATTTCTTCCTGTGGAGAACTGAGGTCCAATTGATACCCTGAGGAGTATTATATCCACTGCCCTGTGGACCACAGATGCCTTTTGTGAGTTTTCCTGGGCCGTGACCTCTGGGGTCACAGGGTTTTTGCACATCTGGGAGTGGGTCCATCTGGTAGTACTGGGGGCTGAAATGCTGTCCAAGTGTTGGGAATGAGCCACAACCTTTCCTGATCTGACTTCCTTCTCAAACAGCATTTCTAGACTCACTGGGGTCTGAGGCATCTCTGAATTTTGTGATGATCAACTTGGTTTAAGGAGGATGCATGCCTGCCTTTACCAGTTCATTTTCAGGAGGAGGCTGCTGGTCTGTTGCTGTCATGGGAGACCAGTTTTCCTTTTTCTATCCAAAGTTCTTTCCCTGGAGAGGTTGGAGCCAGGGAAGCCCCTAAAAAACTGACTCCTGCTCAGCACAGTAAGGTTTATGAGCAGTGTTGGAATGCCTGAAGTTAAGCACCTACCTAATTTCTGTTCTAACTTTCCATGTAGGATGTATGTAGAGTGTAGTGTCAGAGTAGTGAGTCACTGGCTTTTAGAAGTCCTATGTGTGTTTTGGAACGAGTGACTCTGCACAGCCCAGTGGACAAACTGGTTCCCAGCTGGGAGGTCCAGTGCCTGTGATGGCCCAATTTGTTGTGTAGATGCACCCATGGTGGTGGAAGTGCCTTTCTTCCCAGCTGATGAAACATGAACAGAAGACTTAAACCTATTAATTATTTAAAGCAGTTTTTTTAAATTTTACAACAAAAACTTGAAGAAGAATTTTAGAAGGTTTAAGTGTGTAAACACTAAAGAAGGTATTTTCTTCAGTGGAAGGTTTGCCAGACATCTTGTATATCTTCTGTCTTGTCTTGAGGCTGTAACCAGGGTTTTGCATGGTTACAATATTTTTAACCAGCATTTCTTTTTCTAATGTTTAATTTGGTTTCTGCTTTTGAGAATTTACTGTGTTTTTTCTTTAATCTGGATTTCCATAATTTTTTTTCTGGATTATACTCCTGTACTATAAGAGGTTTCCTCAAATCTGTGTATTAATTTATAATATATCTCCCACTGAGAGTGTTTCTTGCAGAATCAGAACTCTTTTATTAATACATGACTAAAAACTTTAACTGAAGCTCTGATGAAAAGAGCTATAAAATAATTATTTTTTAAAGAGAAGGATTATTTCTCCTGTCTTCTGCTATCAAAATGCTCAATGCCTGATTTCCAAAACACAGGGAGTTTACAATCTCTAGTACTTCATAACAACAGCAGGTTCCAAAAGTTCAACAATAAACAAACATTTATAGTCAAATCTGACAGTTTCATTTTTAGAAGGAACTCCTTGTCTATGGAGAGTGAATCTCTGCTGTTTAATTTAGTATTTATTGTCTGACTGCCTGTCTCTCTTCACTTTAGTGATGCCAGGAACAGTGGGGTTTACTGATATTCTTGTGTTTTCCTCTGCTTCTTGGTGTTTTTAAAATAACAAAATATAGAGAGTTGGGCACTGGGCTGTGTTACAGATGTGTTGCTTGTTACTATCAGGTTTATTTTTGTTAGCATCACACAAGTGACATAGGGTGAAGAATGGCACTTACAATTTATCATCTTCACTATTTAGAACACAAAATTCTAAGGACAAGTGCGAGCCTTTCTTTGTGGAGGTTCACCAAGCAGGTGGCTTTGCTTGCAGTGTTTGCTGTAACAGACACTCAATGGAAGAACTCAAAGTTCCTTCCATTTCACGGTGTTGAACTAGAAATGTACTTTGTATTTGCCTTATGGATTAGTGCCAGTGTCACAGTTTATTTGCAGTGTGGTGGTAAAAGTCTGATGTGTGTGGGTGCCCAGGCTTCTTTAAGAGACAATCTGCAGATCAAGCTTTGCTACAGGCTTTGATAATGATGTAGGAGGGAAATTGCCTTATGCATTTCCTCCTCCATTTGCTAATTTGTCTGCTCACATTATACTGCCTAGCACACCTTGACTTTGATACCATAGCATTTATTATTGATAACTATAATATTATATACAAAAAATAACTTATGATAATCAAATACATTTTAAACTTCTATTTAAAGACACTATTTTATTTCCTCTCAGAGATGCAAACATTCCAAGGCATTTGGAGTTATGTGCTATTAAAAATTCTGGGAAACAGAGTTACAGTCATCCACTCTAGATTTATCTAAAAGTAAGTGCATTTTTAAAAAGATATGAAATGGATGTTTGTTCAAACATAAATTTAGTAAAGAATGGACTATTGTAATACTGATGATGTAGCTCTAGATGTACAGTTATTAGAACTTTATCAAAATGTACAATTTATATGGGTTCTTTCTGTTTAATAGAGATAATAAATTATGAATTTCAAAGTAGGTCTCCAGTGAATTAAAAGATGAAACAGCAATATTATTTGGTGATATGATTAGTTACTTAAACCAGTTACGAACAGGTTTCTGTGACTTTAGCTGTTTGAAGTCATTGCCAGAAAAGTGCTCTTCATTTTAAGGACCCAAGATATTAATGGTCTTTCTGGGCATGTGCTGCACTCATACGTATGAAGAGCTATATTTGAATATGGAGATTGGAGCTCATATTATTTGCATACCCTAAAGGATACATGATAAATGTTGCCCTGCATATAAATGACCCAGGGGAATAAAAGTTGTCTATGAAGACTTTCAATTTTAGAATCTAGCCTCTTTGCTGATACTACAGTGAATAATACCTTAGAAATGCTTAAAATAGTGTCAAGAGCTGAAAATTATTTTCTTTCCAGTTGTCTATACGAAATGACTCGTGAGTCATCCTTGCTCTTACGTAATCATAGTCACTTAGGCACAGTAATCTGTAATTATTGCACCTCTTTTAGCACGTGCCATCTAGAAAACCCAGGGATAATGGGATTTGTACTGTTTTGTTACCTAGATTTTTCACTCCTTTCTGAAGCACGCTGATAGAGTAGTACCAAAAAGTGGGGTGAAATGCCTTGTTTTGCCATGTACTTTACTGGAGTCAGGATTTGAACCTTGGATTTTAGGGAACGTATTATATATTATTTATATAAACATTGGTTTTGTTCAGCTTCTGCCATCAACTCCTTTTTGTGCTGCTTCATTTGTAATTCATATTTGTGTCTTATAATATTAAGCAGAGGAAGTATTAAAAGACATTTCAAAAGGCAGCAGCAGAGGATAATCAAACAATTAACAGATGGTGGCAGAAGCAATGCAGAAAGTGGAATAGTGATCCTAGGTATCTCTGAAAAGATCAGAGAATTCTCTCATCCTTTCAGGCTGGTATTTATAGACTTAGTACACAGGTTACTGTGGGGTTTTTCTTCCTTTTTTCAGTTCATATGAAAACTTTTTTTCCAGGAGAGAACAAAGTTCAAGAAAAACATGACTTTGTACTTGACCCTTTCACTATAGAGAATTAACAGGTGTGGTGGATTCCCAGTAGTCTCCCTGGGAGATGAGCCTAGGTCACATATAGCTGGTTTTTGAATGAGCTTTTAAATCTGCTGGACAAGAAGGTCCATGAAATTTTAGAAATGACAGAATAGCTGAGTCCAGGACAATGCCTTCAAACCCCTTTCTTGTCCTAGTTACATTCATACTGATGTTTGCAGTTAGTTTGTGTTAGGGGAGCATAAAGGTGGCCTGAACAGTGTGCCAAGTCCAAAAATGCATTGCACTGAAAACAGAGTTAGTTTATTTTATTGAATATTGGTTCAGAAATTTTCATTCTGATTACTCAGTTGTTAAATTTTTCAGTTAAGATGGTCAGAAAAGAAGAAGAGGTGTAGGTATAGCAAACCTTTTACCCTGCTCTATGAATACTGCTCAGCTTTCTTCTCTTTCTATATCGGAGAGAAGGTCTTTCTTTATATGTACGATCTTGTATTGATACCTTCTCTCTTTTATTTTTTTTTAAAAAGAAATTATTTGGACTATAATAGTTTGTAGCAGGCCTGATTATGGATAGTGCTAAATTCTGTACAAGCATACATGAAAGGCCAGTTCTTTCCTAAAAACCCCTTTGTCCTGCTTATCATCACTTCTGTGACAATTGTTACTTTATTACATGTACTGTGCCATGAGTTATTTTTTCTGTTGTGGCAGAGCTCACTGCTCCACACCAGAATAATTTTATGTATTTCACATAATTTATTCCTACCCCAGCACATTATTAATAATTATCATAATCTGCATTACAGTAATGCCAAGAATTATCAGTTGTGGGCCAGAAAGCTGTTGTGCTCAGTGCTGTTAAAACACATCATGAAAGCAGTCCCAGGCAAGACAAGGTTTTCATGTAAAATCATCATGGTTGAATGGATAATAGGTAGAACTGGGAGCCAGTAATTCTTGTTTTCTAATTCTGCTGCTGCCACTGATTCACTGTATGGTTGGTGCCAGCAGAGCTACTGCTGAGACAGACACAAGTTTGCAGATGTCTGTATGTGTCTGTTTTCCTTGACATAAAATGGGATTCATTCCCTACCACATCTGGATGGAGAAGAAGAGCAAATAATGCATTATATGTATAAGATAACTTGGCTGTGAGCTTGTAGGAAGGGAGAAAGATGCTGAAATTTAGGCTGGGGGTTCAAGCCAGAGGTTATCCACTCATCCATCAGGATTTCTGCAGAGCTGCTGCCCAGCTTGTCAGTCCTCTCCCTGAACGGATTCGCAGGGTTTGTCCAGCCCACACTCAGGGCTTTGCACCTGTCTTTTTTGATGGTTTTACCTCCAGCTTGTTGAGTGCCCTCTGAATGGTTTCCCTGCCTTCCAGCTCCCCCCTCTCTGGTGTCATTTGCAGGCTTGTAAAGAGCACAGTCCATCCTGTCGACCCCCTGTGAAAGCCCAGCTTCTCTCTCACTGAGGGTTAAGGCTCTTTTCCAGCACTTATGTAAACATGTTACTCCAAACGTTAGTTAGAAAACTAATAAAAACCCTACGCACATTTGTACAGATTCCATATGTGCATTGTTTTTATTGCAGCATTTGGGAGCTGGCGGGTCCGACGGAGGGATGGGAGAGAGCCCAAGCCCACAGGTTTGAATGAGAGCTGGGCTGCAACATTTGCCTGTGGGCATCTAGTCTGTCTAAAGCTGACAATACTCTGAAAGAGCTTAAGTGACAGTAAAACCTGTGACAGCAGGTAACGAGAGCTTGAGGGTACTAAATGATCCTGCAGGACATATTTCATGTGAGAAATACAACCAGCAGCTGTGGAATGCCCAATGGTTTGCACTGGCCACAGGCTGAGTACAGTTTGTGTTTGCAAGATGGGGAGGGTGATTTTGGAGAGGGAGAGCACCTTGTTAACAGCCTGTCTACACCAGCCCAAAGGTGATTTATGCAGGTTTACAGAGTGAAAAGCATCAGAACTCTCAGTGGTAGCACTTTGCTGTTAGCCATGGTAAAGTTAAAGCTTGATTTAAACCAGCAAAAGCAAAGAAAATGCACAATCATATATGACATGTCTGATCCTCCCTCCATTGTGCTCAAATATGTTATTTTTTTAAAAATGTGTTTGAGGGGGAGAAGGGGGAGAGGGACATTTTGAGGGTTCCTGTCTGCACAGAATGGGGAGATTTAGAAATTAGGTTGCTGCCTTAACTCTGCCAGTTTAAGCCAAAACCACAGGGATATTATCTTTGACACTGCACAGTGGATTATAACTTCTGCTCCTATTACCTCTAATGGGATCTTTGCTTGCAATCCACCACTGCTACAGCAATGAAAATGTGTCCCTTAATGCTATTTTGCTATTCCAGGTTTTTGTGTTTAATTATATTATATAATAATTTGTTGCAGCATCTACACGATTCCTTTAGGAGTGCAAAATGCTTATGAAATTTTATAAACACAAGCTGTGTATCACTTTGAGTCTCTCATTGCTTTTGTAAACCATTCTGCCTTAATACAGCATAATTTTTCCTCCCTTGCTGGGTGAGCACCATCTTTTACAGTGTGGCCATTTTGAAAAGCACAAGGATACTAATGCTGAGAAGCCCAAGCCTCTTGTTATTGCATTGATGACTTGTAAGGAAAAAACCCCAGGAGTCAAATGCAGAAAAAACCCTGCAAGACACCAATAGGTAAAAGGTTTATCTTCAGTGATGAAATGCATTATAATTTTTATAAAATTATTGACATGAGAAAATAGATCGATTGCCACACACACTTTTTGCATGGATGTGCATTCAAACTTTTACACAAATTGGTTTATATTTTGCTGCCTTTTTTCTCAGACATACAAGTACAGTTAACTGATCTGCAAAATGCTGAAGTTGTGAGATATATCTAAAAATTACTGTGTCTGAATTATTCACCAAACTCTGCCCTTGTGCAGTCTGCCATCAGCTCTTCAGCCCTGCAAAGCTAATTTCTCAGAGAGATAAAAAAAGAACATGGTGGCTGTTGCGCTGTTTTCATCCTGAAACTTTATTTTTTTACCTTCTCTCCCTACATATGTATATATTTAGTGTAGAAGGGGATTTGTATGTCTGGAGGAAAAAAAAAGCAAGATTTATTATGCCTCTTTTTAATTTGCTTTGGAGGCATTGCTTACTGGGGACACAGTATGTACTGAACAGAGCGTTCTAATTAAGTACCAGAAGGCAGATCAACCCAGTTACTTGAGACTTTGCCACAAATGCATTAATTGGTTACACATTATTTTCTCCCCCTTCCTTTTTGAACCATCTACACCATGTGTAAACAGCAGACCAGCAAGCTGGTCAGCACTACTCTCCCACCTCGTCAAAGACAGGAACATTCCTACTTCTTCTGGCCAAGGAGTTATTTTTCCAGCTACTTGTCTTTTGGCAGTGACTGTAGCACTGGGTTGCTGGTTTTTCACTTGCCCTTTTTGCTGTGGGTACACTGTGTGTTTGCAATGCTTCATGCTGGGGGAGGGGCCAGCAATAAGTTTTCTCCATGCTACTGTTAAGGAAAAATATTATCATTTTGAGCGCTGATTAAAGGAGCTCATATTCAAATGTGTAATTTTAACCAGGGAAGAGATTAGTCATGGGAATCTTTCCTCGGAGCTGTATCCTGTGAGATGGCACGTGCTGGGGTCCATTTCTGCTTTGGGCATCAGGAGAACTAGAGGGGATTGCATTAAGTTGATACACACGAGGTGCTGGATGTGGGAATTTCTTGACAGCTCTATATGGAATAACGGGATTATTTGCTGAAACTGGGAGTTGTGTGCGAAATTGTCATCCTTTGCCTCCCACTATTATCCCCAGTTAACACCTCCCGAAGACGGGTGTGTGATGTGCCCAACTGTTCTGTCCAGCCTTGGGCAAAACATACAGAGGTGTGTGTATGCTGATGTGGAGATGCCACAATCCAGTGTATGTGACCTGGAGTAAATCAAATGGTGCTTTTTTATGTTCTGAGTTGCTTTTTTAACTCCCTCAGCTCAACATTTGCATTCATGTTTTAAACAACTCTTGAAATAACTGAAAAAAGGTCTTCTAAAAGCAATGCCCCTGGCAAGCAGAAAGGAACAAATTTCTCATGAAGGAATCTATTTTTGGTATGATTTCTATCTGAGTTTGACAGGATGGCAAGGTTTGGAGAGGATGGCTCCATGTGATTTCACTTAGTCCATCCTTGTGCTTTTCTAATTGCTTTGTTTTAACTAGAAGCATTTCTAATTAACAGCAGAGCACTAACTCAGCAGGGCACTACCTATGGTGAAGTGGGACTTTGACCATTTAGGAGGGTTCTCAAAATAAATAAAAGGCCTAACTTTGCTGTCCAGTGCCAAGTAATTAATTTTTTTCAGGGAAAGAAACAAGACAGTAAACTACCATACTGTGTGAGTAAGCGTGGTATGGTTTGTTTCTGAATCTTAAAATTTGATAGATTTTCTCATATGTCTGCCTTCAAAGAGGAAGGTAATTGTAATTATGTAAATGAAGTAGAAATGGTCAGAGCAGGTTATGGGAGAAGTCAAGAAAGAGCATGCTGTTTTTGTTGCTTTACATTTATTACTCAGAATGTAATAAAAACAATAGCATTTTTCTGTAGTTTATTTTATGTGCCTGTGTATGACAAAAACACAAAAAGTGTTTTTGTGTTCACACTTAAACATCCACTAAAAAAATCTTGTAAAATACTATGTTAACATATAATGACAACTGATTTCAATCATAGGAAAAAGTCTCCTGTAAAATGCTAATAACTTAAGTACATTTCCACAGTATATATTATTTAAAGTTAATATACTGCTGTTGCACAGGCAAATGTCTGCACTGCATCTTTTCTTTGCTTTGCATTTTTCTCTTTTTTTTCAGAAACCAACATTTCTATGTCTTACATATCTAACTTTGAAGATTTGCTTCAAAAGTTATATGTGACATTAATAAGTGTCTGTCTTCAGGGGATTGGTATTTTCTTAGTTACGCTCCTTTTCAGTAGCTTCTGTTTTGGATGTTTGTCTTAAATTGCAAATTAAAGATTAAAGATATTTCAGAAATTGGCAAGAATTCTGAATCATATTTTGTTGAGTGTGACATGATTTGACTTGATCACAGGCCCTGATATTTTTGGTGCTCTCAAGAATATATAAATTATTGAAAGAAAACAAAACACGAGGAAATGCTAGCCACTGAAACTCAGAAAGGTAAGCAAATTCACAAGTATGACAGCTCAAGTAAAACATGTTTAATTCCCTTACAGATGGCTGAAAAACAGATTTTCTGGTCTTACCTTCTCACTTTGGCTGCAGTAATCACTATGTTTAGGATAAACTACTAAGGGTGTCTCTTAAAATGATGATTTGTAATTCAGATCTGGAATTATTGAAGCTTTGGGGAACTAAAAGACAAGACTTATACCAAGTGAATCTACCCATTTCTAATTCCACCATTCTCAAGAATAAAAGTATTTATATTTAAGCACCGGAGAATAAAATTAGTCAGATTTAAGTACCAGAGAAAAATACCATTAATAATTTAAATAGTTGCTGCTTAAAAGTGAAAAAACAGGAGTAAGCACTTTGTCAGCAGAATACGGTTTCTGCAATGCAGGAGGTGACATGTTGACCACAACTCTTGGCTTTCCTCTTCAGCACTAAAAACCCTATGTTTGAAGATTTGCAAGATGGGTATTTCATAAAATACACAGTATGAGAAGCAGCATTATTAAAAAAACCCCAAACAAACCAACAGGTAAGGGTAGTATATTTTATTACAACTGGATTTTTTTTACAATTAAGGCATTGGAGAGAATAGTAGACAATTTATTAGCTCTATATCAACTCAGAAGTCCCTGACACTGTAGTTTCACTGTGACTAATATGTTCAAACAAAACAACAAATGGATGAATTCATCTGATTTTGATTTTTAGTCTTTTAGGTGGCTTCTGTTCTGTCTACTTTCTCCAATTAAAACATTTAAAGGAATAAAAAGAAATGTAATTCTAGGAATGGCCAACTTCATTGAAAGGAACCTGAAACAATAATTCATGTAAAATAATTGTGAAGAAGGACTTCATGATTTAGTCCATTGTCTGTGAGTTTAATAGATCTATGTCCTGCATCATAAGACATTCTAGATTGATAACAGTGCATGATAATTACTTATTAATCATAGAGAGATATTTTATGTAAGAGCTTTTCAGATAAAAATGGGCCATTCAACCAGATTACAGACTTCTGTACTGAAGACCTCTTTGCTGTGTTTAATGGTTCTGAATTTCCTCTCTGTTTATTGTGAAAGAAACTGAAGTTAGGAAATCTCTGCACCTGAGTTGGATTTAACATTTGCAAATTTTCCTTTCACAGATTTTTTTCAAATTTTGTAGTCTGCAGTTATTCACCAACCACTTTCTTGGTCTTTAAATTGGTTGCTATTGGTTCCACATGGTAGATCCCATGTGGAATTTGAATACATGGAATTAAAATAAAATGGTGCAGTTTTCAGTGTATAGATGGGAGACAGAGGTCATGCCTGCTTTGGGATTTCACTCCCTGATGTAGTTTCAATTAAGCAAATAACTGATGTAGCTGTGACTGACATTAATGGCAATTGCACAAGACTCGTGTAGGTTGGTTGAATTTATTCCATCCTGTTGAAGTGTTGTGATACCTGAGTGATGTGATTTGCTGCCTGTCCATGCTGTGTTGCCTTTGGAGCACAGCTAGGAAGAGGTAATGGATGAGAGATACTGAGATCACCCTGCTGGCATATTGAAGAAAGATTCTTTGGACTCATTCTGTTACAGTTCTTTATGTTTTTGGGTTGTGTGGGTACCTGAGTTTGCTTCTGCCTGTGGCTGCTCGAGGTGACTGTGTGCTCATACAGCATGGCCTGCACTATCTCCTCTCCTCCACATCTCTGGTACCCTGTACATACCATCCTCCTTCTAAAACACAGAGAGTTTTACCAAACAGTCCTTGCTGTGGCCTGAGGCAGTTCTGCGTGGTGCCAGCCCTGGCTGAGGGGCAGTAGTGTCACCAGCCACTGCTGGTGGCTCTGCAGGAGCTGCAATTGATTATATCAGGTCACCCTGGGAGACGTGTTCACAGGGGGTGACAGCTCCTTGGAAATCACATACTGAGATGTGTGTCTGGGGGACTGGAGAAAAGGGGAATAACAATGAAAGGATGAAATGTTTCACAAGAGACTGCTGGGTTCAGGTGGGGATGTCCTTGGCCCTCTGAAAAGCTTGGAGGCAAATTCCTTTGGTTTGGGATTAATTGCCTTCAAAGAGTTGTGTGCATATGTGTGTGATATTGCTGTTTCTAAACTGAGTAGTTTGTTACACATGATCTCGAGGTATTCAGGAGCTCAAGAAGGCAAAGGAATGGTGGAAAGCAGAAATGGGCTTACAGAATTCAGGGAAGGCTTGGTAGTGTTGGTCTTGATTTTGGGTTTCCTTGCTGAGAGATGAAGTTGCTTCCTAGGTTACACAGGGCTGTGTAGGAGCTCCAGTGGGCAAACTCCAGCAGGGGTGGAAGCACAGGTGGGGACGAAAGACAGTCCATTTTTCAGCAATAGGAATATATTTTGGCTTTTTCTGTGGAGTGGGTGTTGAAAATGCATTACTTGTCTTCTCTATAAATAGGAACTGTGCACGTTTTGTCTGTTGAGTGGGAAAAAATGAAGTGTGAGATAGGACTGGTACCTCTGGGAGCCAGAGCTACCATGGTCGCTTGGCAGCACATGCATATTGTACTGCTGCAGTGAGGAGCAGCCAGGGCAGGTGTGCCCCTGGGTCCTTCCTGACTGTTCATCAGAAATTGATTCACAAGAGTTCAGCAAAACAGATAATTTGAGAGGCATATATGTCATGCGATAAAGTAACATTTTGGAATTTTGTATTGCTGTTTCTGAGAAGAATAACGTTTTCTTCCTAGCACTGAAAATGTGATTTAAACATTTTCTGTCTAGATAAGAAAACATCATTGATTGTGAATAAAACCAGAATGTGTAAGATATCCACATCTGCTTTTAATGTCCTAAAGCCATCTTTGAATAATGGCTCTTATAAAGACTGCTGAAAATCTTCTCCTTAACAGTGTTTATTCACATTGTATGCCCAGGCTTAATATTTCTCCTCTCTTCCAAGATTTGTTATATGTGTACTTGTATTTGGTTATGTGTACTTGTATTTGTTATATGTGTACTTGTATATGTGTGAAAATTTAGGCACTATGTATTTTTTCTATTCCAATTTGAAATTTGGACAGCCTTAGAGGAGATAGAATTTGTTTCTTTAATGGGCAGAAATGCAGATTTCAGCCAAATTTTGAAAGTCAAGTTTTGTGCAGTGCATAACATACTAATAAGAGAGGGTCTGGTAGGTCAGGTTCTGCCCTATTTTACATATCAGTTCAAGTCAATTATCATCAGATTTATTGTGATGATAGGTACAGATAAGTGGATAGGTTTTTGGTTCTGCAATTGGAACTTGGTTAAAAATTTTGTTTATGCAATAGATCTCCTCTGCTGTTTCCCAGAGCTGTTTGTGAGTCTAGAGAGCTGAGAACTGCAAAATTTGTAAAAATGCTTTTTTTCATTACTTGAAGTCCATAGTCACACCATGCTGGGACTGTGGGTGGGGAATAGCTTGCAGAGAGAAGAATTTTCTTCTCTCAGTGACAAGTTGTCTGACTGGCCCTGAGCTCCTGGGGAATTTGAGTGTCTGCTTAAATCTTCTGAATCTCAAGGATCCTGTGGCCTGTCTCTGCCAATCCATTGTAAGCATTGTGTCTCTGTACCATAGGACTCTTTTGTATTGTGTGGCAACTACATATTATCTGTCACGGGGGTCACATTGGCATCAAACTGGGAGAACCCAGGAGCTACAGAATTTATTTTCCTTTTATTGGTTCTCTTAAGGCTCTGGATTCATCCCACTGAAGCCCTGCAATACTTGCTGTCTATGCCTGTTAACTTTTCAACAAGAATAAAAGGTATCTAGCTGACACTTTTTGGCACTATAGTTAGACAAAATGGATTTAGTGGTACACTGTAGCAGTTAGAATTTTAATATTTGGTATTCTTTCTGAACATGTACATAGGCAGTTTTTGGCTTACAAAGAAGAGGCAAAGTCCTTAGTTTTCAGATGTAAAGAGGACTGGCACTGCTGGCCAGTCTTCCTGTGGGAGACAGGATTCTGTAAAAACCTTGGAAACCGAAATCATCTGATAGATAGTGCATGTGAAAGTCATCTCACCAAACCTTTTGTGTCCAATATTAATAAAAAACTGAGCTGTGGAGTTTATAGTTTGAGTGGCTCATCATTAAAGGTTGCACTGAATCCCAGTGTGTATTTTACCTGCTGGATTGACTCAAAAAGAAGAGATCTACTGCACTGTATTGTGTGCCTGCATTACCTGCTGCTGAGTACACCCTGGTTCCACCAAGCAGGGACGTGTTCAAGGCTGCCTGTAGCACCCACCACAAGGCTGCAAGTATAGGTGGAGGCTAAATGGCACAAAAAAAGAACCTTTTCAGGCAGTAATTTGCTAATATTGACTACCACTAGAGCCCTTCCTTGTATCTTTTTGTCTAAAGTACTCCCCTGTCTAGACTGTCAGCACACATGGGTCTGAGTGAAGTGAATATGCTGTTACAGTAACAGATATGATCTAAGTTTTCAAATTAGAAGCATGTTTTGTAAAAGGGCATTTGGTTCTGTTAACTGTCATTTCTTGAAGTGAAAATAACTGGTACGAGAGCATGCCACTAAATTTGCTGAAGCTACAGAAAGAAGTTCAACTGTAAAATGTAAAGGTTGAATTGATCCTTGTGCCACTGATGAAGCTGTAAGAGGTGGCTAAGCAGGATCAAGTGTCTCTCTCCTGCTGAGGTGCTGGGCTTATGTTAACCTCTTTGCAATTTGGAAGGGAATCAAGGCTACTGCAGTTCATGCCTGGCTGCAGCACTTCTGTGTGTGCCCTCTTGTACTGTATAAATATATCTTTGTAATACAACAAAGATGAAGTTAAAGTTCATGTGCTGTTTTCTGTACTTCTGAGAAGATTCAATGTGCAAAAAGTGAGTAATGAGAAAGAAATGCTGCAGAGCTTTGCAGCTTCTCACACGAAGGTGCCCAAAAGAATATTTTGGTGTGGGAGAATCAGCAGTGCTTGATCAAGCTCATTGGACTCCCTGAGCCCTAGAGCTGGGACAGAGCAGAGGGGTGGAATAGTGCTGTGAGCAGAGTTATCCTCTGCTGGTTTGTTACCCCTGCACTGCAGGGCATCCTAGATCAGCTTTTGGGCTCAGATGCTTCAGCTTAGTGCTGCTGAACTATTAGTCCTTTTTGCTTTCAGCAAGCATATTATTTGGGCATTTTTTGAATGATCTGTTTCTGTCATAGAATAATGAGAAACAAAAATGTCTGGACTTGATCATCTTAAAGGTCTTTTCCAATCTAAATAATTCTGTGATTCTATAAAAAGACTCTACTAGTAAGTATGAAAAGGATAACACAGAGGACTAAAAAAACAAATGCATGAGCTAGAAAGTGGGGCCTAGGAAGGCAAAATGATGTGTTAGTATTTTTCACCTGATCAAGTTAGAAATTACATGGAAATTCTCACCCTACCGAAAAAAACCCCCCAAAAATAAACACCCAAACAAAACCCCAGCAAGTTCAGGAGCCTAAAAAGCAGCAATTGTTTAGGACAATAATCTCCAGCTTTCAACTGAGTGGAGCATCTGAAATCTAATAATTTTTGTAGCTTTCTATGAAATATGCTCTTTCAGAGAAACAAAGTTTTGTCCTCCATCTTTATCTTGCTTTATCAAAGCCAGGCTGTGTTAGAAGAGCAGCTGACTGGGAACAAAGGAAATAGATTAAAAAAGGGGTACCAGTGAGTAACTTTTTTTCAGGGAAAAAGGGATTTATTTTTAGATTTGCTTCCTTCCCTGTGAAAGAGACATAGAAAAAGGAAACAATAGATAAAAGTGAAAAGAATGGTAATGTTGACAGTAACGTGTCTGTATTCACCTTCTGGCCATTTGTGGGATAATCCATCTGTGTGGGAATTTTTTGGTTATTTTTCTGAGGGGAAGGGACTTATGTCTGTGCCACGTGGTTTCCATTGCCTTGTCTGTATCAATAAATTAAACAGGGCTAGAGAACAGATTTGAGAACTAGGACATGATCAACTATAACATTTAAAAGTTTGTATGCTGCGTGGCAGGGTTGGGACCAACCACCTCCCAGCTGATGTAAAGGGGTTATTTGGGGAATTGTGTGAATGCCTGGGGACAGCCCCCCATAGCAGGATGGATGAGAACCACAGTGAGCCATGTGCCCTCAGAGACAAAGAACAGGCCTGTTTAATTTACTGCTATAGACATAACTTTAACATTTGGGTCTGTGTGGTGTGAGATGAGTTAGAAAGGAGGAAGATCCTGTTATAGCACAGTCTGACCTAATTTTCCAGGTTATTAGGAAACAGAGTTGCAAGATTGCCAGGAGTTGTCTGTAGCACAGAAATGGATCTGAGGGACATAATTTTGTCTTGGACTGTCAAGGTGCTTTTCTGAGCCATCTGTTAACCTGTCTTCCTCCTGCAAGCCAGAACTGATGGCCACCTCCCTGTCCCCAGCCTATTGCACAAACTCCTCAGACCCCTCTACCCCAGGATTGCACTACAGCTGCCAGGATTTATATGTATATATATTTAATTCTTCAGAGGAAAATGTGACGGGAATGAAAGAAGTTCATAAACAGATCATGTCACTATCTGAATAGCCTTGCTTTTTCTTTAAAAGATAAACCAGGATAAATTCAAAGAAAGTTACAAACTAAAGTGAATGCTGATTTCTAGCTGATCTCCTGGGAGGAACCCATTGCATTAGGGTGACTGGCTTTCCTCTTACCTCATTAAGATTCTTCATTTCCCTCATCACACTGGCACATTCTCTAGCTGAGGTCAGGTTCATTGAAGAGGTCATGATCATTTTCTGTACAGTGCTATTTTCTTTTCCATCATGGAATCTTCCAGCGTGGCAAAAGCAGGCTGAAAATAGACCCTTCCTGCCCTGCAAAAGCATGTTCACATTCTTCTGTCCTTGTTCAAAACATCTAGTGCTTTATCTCATCTTTCTGCCAGTTCCTGAGGTCTCCCCCCCTGCCTCTATAGCTTGCTACTGATAATCTGCCTCTGTCCTGACTGTTGTTTTCGGGTCTCTTCTTACCACTGTTCTCCTCTTCCAGAAGACAAAAAGTCTGTGTCCTTTAGATCCTGTAGGAATTATTTAAACACTAAAAATGGTCATCCTTGGAATGGTCTTTTTAGAAACTCTATTTATTGATGAGAATTCTACAAAATTTCAGTTGAAATAGCTGCTTGCCTTGATAAATGAATATTTTCAATGTATAACAAGGATATACATTATAATCTGCTTAAAATGTTATTATGACCTGCTGTTCCAAGATTATAAAAGAATTAATTCTGCAGAATCTGTTCTTTCATTGTTTGGTTTTCTACCCACCAGTGCATTTTCAGTGCCATTGTAAAGGAGGTCTAAAATTAAATAAAATAAAATTCACTGGAATACTGACCTGGAGAGAACCTTTTGTTCAAGCGAATATGTTGCATGGTTCCTTCATACATGATTTTTAGTTGTCCTGAGTTTACTTAACTGAAACCCTACAAAAAGAAATAACAACAGACATGTACCACAGCACTTAGTGTGGTAGGCTTGAAAAATGTGTTATTTCTCTGATTCTCTGTTTCTGTGGGTCTTGTGAAAGTTGCCGAGCTGAGATTTGTGAGGGTGCAAATCTCAGTGCTGCAGTACAGCATTCCTTTTCATACTATTTAGCAAAGGGCTGTTTCACCTTCTGGAGTCATCTTTGTGGTTAAAGAGTTGATTGCCACTGGCTACACCAATTGAAAACTATGACTGTGAACTTGTGAATATCCCATGGGTGCTTAGTAACTGAGGGAGTCTGAACTCGCCATTTCAAAACTGGTTTCGATCCCGTGTTAAACTAAAAGCAGTTAGCTGTGTGGATACTCATGTGGACCCATCATGTACAGTAAAATTGTACTAAGGATCCACTATCTGCACTGTATACATTTTTTGTGTTTTCACTTCAGGCTGGCTCTGGTCTAAGTGCCAATTTGGTACTGGGGTGTGCTTCCCCATTTAGTTTCATGGACAGGGATTCACTAGAGCAAGACAGAGTGCTGTGGGCAAGAGACAATCAGGAGGTTTGTTTCAAGCGTATATTCCTCATCCAAATTAAATGCTAATGCAGATCCACCCTCCAATTCCACTTTGTGCCACGCTAATCTTTCTGAGAAGCTTTAGCCTGTGGAAAATTAGTTCCGCAAGACATGAAGATATTTCACAAATCAATATCTCGATTGCAGGAAAGAGTAACTGCTGTGGAAATGTGTTCTGTTCAGTTGTGTCTGGGCTGTAGATAGCACGTCTCCAGACAGGATATCTTTCAACTTCTATTGAAAGCGATGAAATGTAGGCTTCTGTGTCAGACACAACATTTTTGGACAAGATTCTCACCAGTGATATGGAAAAAGAGCCTAATGCTGTTTATTGACCCCATGCAGCCAGGCTAGGCAGGCCCTTCCTTTACTGCTGCATCTGAAGGTCTCAAGGTTTCTGCTTAGGATTTTCTTTTCCTTCAATTTATGCAAACATTACTCAGGAGACAGTATTTTATCCTCGTCATGCTGACTTGGATGCAAAGTGACTTCCCACTTGTTCCCCCCTGCTTCCAAGCCCTGCAAGGTGCCAGCTGTGACAATGCCATTGTGGGCACCCCCATGAGATCAATTTGGCTCACAGCTGTATTCATTGTTGTGGTAATTATAAGGGTTAATGTGATTAGTTTTACTTGTAGTATTAGTAAGTACCTCTTGTTGTTGCCGTTGGCAGTAGATTTCCTTGTATAAATTCCTTGGTATGCTGTCTTATGGCACCAATTGCAATCACGGCAGGTAAGGGAGCAGTTATGTGAGGAAAGTTGGAAATAAAGGCAGAGGCGAGTGGGTAGGTAAAATTTCTTTTATACCAAGTAAAATACGTAGTGACTGCTCACTGTAAGAGTAGAAAGAATCCCCACAGATAAGATTTTTGCCTTCTGATATTTTTTCTATCTCAGGATTGTGGAAAAATAAGGTTTATTTCACTAAAATTAATTACTGACTAGTGGTACCATCTGGGTAATACCAAAACTGAGATAAGAATATATTTGCTGTTGATACCTTCCATCTCATTCAGACACTAGTGGCAAAAGCACACTCTTCTGCACAGTAATCTGGAATGTATTTAGATCTATTTCCTTCTATCATTTTAAAAGGAATAAGCAAGAGGTGGTGGGTGAAATGTCTCTTTCCCTCTTGCTTTCATGAACTGAGCAGGAAAGTGGGATGAATTGAAGTCAAATGTGGGAAGTCTTTTCAACCTTAATTTGCTATTTGAGAATGATAAGGTTTAACCACAACAAATAATGTGCAGGAATATGTGTCAGTGAAGGAGAGAATCAGCAATTTAAATGAGTGTTTTCATACATGTGGAGAAATACAAAATTAAAAAGACTCATTTTTTTTGCAGTTGTAGCTTAACAGGGATGTGTGGAGCCTCTCAAATGCCTGAAATTTTAGGGTTCAGCCTTACACTTGGAAAAGGGATTTGTGCCATTGAATGCCACTTGCCATATTTCTGTTTAGCACAAAATATCCCAGAGCTTATTATGTATGATATGGTTTCTATCTTTACTTGAACTGTGTGTGTAGTGTATGTGCACATCTGTCTCTTTCACTTTCTGCTTTTGGCCTCCTTTCTTTTCCTCCTTCTCTTCAGGTATTTGGCTCACTCCAGTATGCTTTTTCAGCCTTTTGCCAATACCTTCATCTTTGCACCCAGTATCCACATTTCTCTCAAGTTGCTGAAATTGATTTAGAGCCGGAGAGATAAGAGAAATGGGCAAGAAATATTTTCAAATTGCAATTGAAGATAAGAAGGGAAACCCCTTTCCTAAGATAATGGGGATTTTGGAGCACTAGCAAACTGGAAATATGTATTTAACTCTTGATATGGATATTCTGCAGAAAGGGCATAAAAAGTGGATTTTGTTTTTACTGGCACAAAGAAGTCTTTTAACATAAAAATAAGAGAAGTCCAGTCTAGAAAATTCAGTTTTTCATCCATTTGAGTGCATGTAATTTCTATCAAAGTGGCTTTCAATCTAGTATGGAAATGAGAAGTGTGTTAGGCTTTTTGTGTACAGATTTTGAATTAAACTGTCACAGGCACAGAGGAGTTTTTTAATGCATGTGTCTGCATGCAGAAATTGAAGGTAACCTCAGTGTCTTAGGCACTTTTAAATTCCCATCCCAAGCCAGAGATTTTATTGGAATGCTTATAAATACAAAGTCTGTGAGAAGAGCAGAGAGAAGGACTTGGTGTCCTCTCGTCCTTTTTCCCAATCTTATTTTTTAAGTTTCATGATTATGTTCTGTTAAGCTGTCAGAGAACAGTGAATTATTACTTGCAATTTAGCATGCTCAAGTCCCCCTCGCAGCCATCCTGGTGCACATCTATTGCTATCAATAGCTTCTTTTAATTTTCAAGCTAAGCAAGCAGTGGAGACAAAAGGACCTTACATATGCTTCAACTCAAGTGCCAATTATGTCTCTCTTGGGCAGCGTGGAGCAGAGGTGGAGGAATCATGGCCAGAGCCCTCCTTTATCCAGCAAATAGACTCGTGCTCATCTCTTGTTTTGGCAGCTGGAAGAGCTGCAGTGGCAGCAGGCAGGGACACAGTGCTGCAGGTTTCTCTTGGCAGGATGGAATCCATTTATCTTTAAATTTCAGTTCGTGTTTCTGGGAGCTGGCGTACTTCCTCAAGAGTGGGAATGGTAAAGCAATGTTTTCAGTCCCAGTTTGGCTATATTTTAAGCTTTCTATAAAGCAAGGTTTTCTGAGGCCTCACATCATGGGTCCCCCCTCCGCTCCCATTTTATTTTCGGGAAAACACCCCACCTTTTCAAAAGAATAACCTCCCGCCTCCATGTCTGCAGCCAAAGCATTGTAATAAAGAGAAAATGTAGCACACCCGGGAGTGTCATGGGCTCCTACAAGCGTTTTAGTCACAACCAAATGAAAGATGAAAATAATATCCTCCCAGGTTTGCTGCATTGCAATAAGAAAAAGATGTTTTCTGCATTGTATCTGAACGGCTGCACACCAGTTGAGGCCAGTGGCTTCAGGGTCTTGCTCTGTTGGATACAAACACAGGACGTAGATATTACTTCTCTGAAAGGTTTGTTGGAACACTTTGCTAAAACTATGTGCTTCATCCTTTTTTTCCCTCTAAGTAAAGGTTGTTTCTCAATGCATAGAATTTTTAAAAGTCTGTTTCTAACTCAGTTAGGCTTCCTTTTAGGAGAATGCTGAGTTGTGTAGCTTTATATGCGTTTTTCCAGAGCCTTCATTTTTGTATTTTCATTAAGTGACTAATCTCTTTTTCATAAATTTTATTTACTTGGATTTCATCCAACTGTATGCATTCAAATGTAAATTTAAACGTAATTTAATCCTAAAATTGATTTACTTAAGTAGAAGTACTTTTTTAAAAAAATTACACTTATTTTTCACTTAAACTTACTGAACAAAGGAAATTCACTAAAACTATTGAATGAAATGTGTCTTTAGAGATGTTTTTACAAGGAAGTTCCCACTCAGATTTTACAAAATGATAGACTGGTGCTTTGACAGATAATTACACACCTAAAATAAAAATTACCCTAAAATTTGACTGAAACTCCAAAGGAAATATTTTCTGAAAAAGAGAAACTTGTTATCACTAGCTGAAAAAAAGAGATATCTTAACATTTGTTTCATTGTAAAGAATAAAAACAGTGCATATAGGCATGAATATATTATGGATCATTGAAAAGTGTGTAATGGTTGTGTTAACATAAAACCAAATATTTGCCTTGTAGTTTTACTTGTACCTAGAAAGCAACACCTTTATTTCTCTATAAATTGTTCTGTTAATAAGTTTTCTAGCCTTACTTAATACATTTAGGCCCTTCCATCAGTTACCATAATGTCAAGTTTAGTTTTTATCAACATTTCTTTTTAAAAAAGTTTAACTGCAAATATTTATGCTTCTATTATTTTTTTTTATAGTTTTAATAAAAACAGAAAGACAGAAGAATGAAAGAGTCTTTGGATAGCACACAGCTTATTTCAATACTAGGTTATTATTCGATTCCTTTAAAGAAGTTGGGCTGGTGATTGTCAAAAGAATAAAAATGGATTTCCAATGAACTTTATTAAGGAATTCTGTTGGAACAGATAAGAAAATGAATACTGAAATGCACATTAGAACTTGAATGAGATTTAAAGTAATAAGTTACGATAAACAGAAATGTCTTCAGCTGTGGATTTGCGCTACTTATGTTTTGTAAGGTTGTTTTACCAAACCACTGGCTGAGCACATACTGTGCTTGAGTGTGTGCTGAAGTAGCTCACTCTTTGAGGCATTTGGAGGCTTGGTACTGAGGTTCTGTTCTTGATTCTGCACATGTAGTCCATTTATCATTTTACATATGTAAAACTCTTAGTTTTCAGTATATGACTCAGTGATATTGGGGTGAAGACATTTCAGCATGTTGTACTCAACCTTCTCGCACGTAGCAAAGGACATGGTGGTCATGTAGGATAATTGTTCAACTCAGTGGTGTAAAGCTGCTACATCCCTTGACTGGGATGTGAGTAAAAAAGCTAATAGATTATATAGCCTCTGGAGTTATTGGATTTTAGTGAGCTGTGCTCCGGGGGCTCCTGACAGGGACACTTTTGCCATGGTTGCTGTAGAATGAGCTCCACAGCCCTCTGAAATGGTAGAGACATTTCAAGGATGCCTGATGCCATCAATTTGACCACAAAGTGAATCATGCAGCTTGTTGAACTCATTAAACTGAGAGATGTGGCAGGCTGAAGTTTACAATATTGATCCAGTTTCAGTTCTGGAAAAAAAAATGGATGAAATATAATTGTGTAATTGTTGCTCATTGTAAAGCCATATGGAAAGTGAACAGAAAATATCTTAAACTTCAGTATTGCATAGACCATATAAAGCACTTCAAGAACAAAGGTATGTTTGTGCTTAAAAGTAGGGCAGATGTTTTATAATGAAAGCAAATTCTACAGCACAAATAATTGCATTGTAAGTCACAGTTGGGATTGTTTCCTTTATAACTGGAGTAAATTATTCCAAACTTCCAAAGACATAAGCAGTAAAAAGGAACTGTTGTTCTGTTGCAAATTGCAGGTGGAATAAGACATAATGAAACTCAAGGAGATGTATTGAATTTAAACCTTTTTTTTTTTCAGGAGGCCTACAAAGGTCCACATCAACTGCTGCCACCTGAAGTGACTTTTCTGGTCATCCTCTGCCAATGGCTGGCCTCACTGTGGAGCAGCCCTGGTGACTGGAAAAGGTCAGTCCTTTCCTTTCACTGAAACAGTGTAATTTTTCTTCTGCAGACGTTGCTGTGTCTGGGTTGACACTGTGCCTTGGGAAGCTGTCTTGGGATGTGCACTCCTGGGAGGTTTGGATCCCTTCTGTGCAGCCATGCAACATCACAGAAACAGTCAAACTAATGAAACATGGAGGGATTTCAATATTTCCAGATGGCTGAGTCCTTTGCAGTTTATCCTGTTGTAGCTGTATGTATTTCAATTATTTCTCAGCCATTTGTATGCAAAGATTAGCATTTCTGGTTAACATTTGATTTCCAATGAAGGAAGCAAAGGAAGTGCCTGCTACAAGAAAATACTTCCAATGGGGCCTAAAAATATTGCCATGAAAATTTACTTGCTCAAAATACAGTATGTTCTTTTGGCACTTTCCAATGATTATGAAGCTAATGAAAATGGAAGCTGTTACATCCATCTGTCAAGAATATTACTGGCTTTGGAAGGAGAGCATTGAGAATTGTGTTTGTCTATCATAACCTTAGGAAGAATAAAGGGAGCTTGGCAGCAGGTAGATTCATACCTTGACTTTTATCAGTGCACATAGTGTGGGGCAAGAGCTATTACAGGAAAAAGGTGAAATCTGTTTTCCTCTAGTTTTCATTGTTGCAGCTCTAAGACACGGGAATGGGTACTGATGTCCTGGTTTATCATATAGATTTAGGCTGTTAACTTCTGTGTTTTCCTAAATGAATGCCACAATTTGCTATCAGAGTTCACGAATTGGGAATTGTAAAGTTGGACGTTCAAAGTCATATATTCTAGATATTACCAGTGTCACAGGCAAGTATTGTGTTATATTGCTACAATTTGCCTTTTGTTGTAAAACTTCTCATTCTCTCATGCCAAGAGAGAATTCACTCTCTGTATCCAGTCCCTTCATGTTTCATGCCTTGACTTTGACTGCTTTGTTGCCACGGCAACTCTGTAGCATCCTTCTGTTGCTCTTATTGCTATTCCTATAACGAAGAAGTACATCAAATAAATTAAACTTGTCAATCACATCCAAGAAAAGATACTGAAGATGTTTTCTGTCCGTTCCCAGTATCATAGCAGACACCTCCAAAGCACTTGTTCTGGACTGCAATCCCTGTCTTATTTTCATGGTCCTCATTACTTATAACAGGCACTGAACCTGGTGGGAAATCTTTGTTGGCTGGAAACAGTAACTTCCTCTGGATACTACAAATGCTGTCACTCTTACACTCTTTACTGGCAAAATTGTCCTTTTTTATTTTTTTAAATTATTCCTATTCATGTAAGTAAATATGTTAATTAGTTTTCAATCTTCAGGGCTTAAACTGTCTTGTAAAAAGAGTTACTTTCTTATGTATCTTGGGCCTAAGCTGAAGACCAGATGTAGAACAGGACTTCTCAATTGCTTGCAAGTTGTGCTCTATCCACTTCCTGCCAAAATTAATTTTATTTTGTAAGGTGTCTGTCAAAACATGTAAACACTATTCCAGCCTAGCAGTCCATAGAAAAGAAAAAGAACAATTATCCTTTTTGGCAGCTCTCTGAAAATACCTGGTCAGTGAATGTGGCTGACATATCAGAGTTAAATATTGAGACATTTTTATATAGCAGGAAATGCCAAAAATAGCAAATGTTATTTCTCTGAGAAAGTGTTGGAGACAATTACTTGTCTCCATTTTATAGATACTTAATTTGCTCAGTGAGACATTTATTTGACTTTTGTCATACTCTGGAAAATAA